>NW_019091373.1:40757-87290 GCF_001949145.1 Acanthaster planci
TCAATCCTTCAAAATCCTCTGGTAGTTCCTCTCATTATGTCGAGGTATTGTGAATGGCATTCTGGAGCAGCATGGAGAATTATGTATGGATGTACATGTATGCATTTGCTGAACATAAACAACACAAGGTCTAACCCACAACCTTGAGACAATGCGTCTTGCATCCATGTAGCAAATAGCAATGCAATTTTGCCATGCAGCGCATTTTACATGCATCTGTCAACTCTGAATAACGACAAATTTCACATTCATACATGTCCTTAAATTGTACTTAAATTGCAGAAACCTGGTATTCATGTGTTCTGCCAGTAAAGGAGTGCTTACATAAAGATGAATTCAGTACTGAACTCCACATTACTGCAAGGACCAAAATATAACTGCAGTCCCATCAGCAGAGTATCAACAAGTTCAAAGTACAAGTATTGCAGACATTTGCACAATTGAATCCTGACTACATGACAGTACCTGTACATGAATGTTGAAGCCAACGCAGGAAAAAATCTGCTGAAAAACACACTATGAAGTCATAGTTATTTTTAGTCTGCGTATTCTAAAGAGAGGTTTGTCTCTTTTTTTTCCACATTGCAGGTGGCAATAAAGATCATTGATAAAACCCAGCTAAATCCAAGTAGTCTTCAAAAGGTAAGAAATCTTGTCGATCTGTTTGATACTCACTTTGCCTAATACGTGGAAATCTAGTCAGTTTACTTGAATTTGTCATTTGAACACGTTTTCAAGCAATGTGATACGTAGGCACATCTTTTGGAAGGTGGCACTGAATTCACACCTCTGTATTGAATTTGCAAAGAGCAGGCAGTGGTCTGTTCATTCTTGTTTCGCTGAAGCAAATTTTTGAAACTTGTATTTATTTCAGTTTTGTCAATAAATTTTGTTATGTGAATTTCTGCAAATGTAGTGTATGAGTACTTGTCTGTGCATGTGGAAGTGGGCTGAATCTAGGGTTTGTCTTACTAAGATTGATTTTTAGAGTTTATTGACTTGAACTGATTCTATTTTTTGTTGTTTTATTTGTTTGTATTTGAGAGTTCTTGGCAAGTTACATGTATTGACTTTGTACATGTATGTACTGTATTTTGGCACCTTTACTCAAACCTGTAGGGTGTATGTAACATCATATTGAAATTGGAGGGTTGAGGACTGTTAGGTAAATAAATTTTGTTTATTGTAATAGTTTGAGTATTACGTATGAAACCTGTATCAAGGAACATGTGGTGGTCCAAGCCCATCATTGCTCATTATCACTGCTGATTGTATCTCTGAGTGTGTGTCCACCTTAATCTGGTATCTTGAAGACTTAGGTGATTCAGAGTCTTGTCTTGGATGCAGTTCAGCCTGCCATGTTCTCTCTTAGGTACTGTAGATGGCATCTCACGCTGCATGCATTGCCTCATCATTGATGATCATAGCCCCAAGGAGATAGCCAGCCATCACCCTCCTTAATGGCCGTGGCTGCTCTGCCGGTTCTCTCCCTCTGTCTCGCACAGGGAGATGGGATTATACCCTTGAACAGGCCAGAACTGTAGGAATTTATCACATGAGTGGCGGCAATAATTTCATTGGTCTGTTGACATCCCAAAGTGCTCATACGTGTGATGACAGATTCTCCCATGTCAGCATGTACTGTCTGGCTGGTAATTCCCATCAGAGTGGTACCCTACTGCACCACTGAAAATGCCAAGCACCTGGCAGGCATCAAAGGGAACCAGTCTATATTGGAATGAGATAATGTTAGACACACTGTTCCCCAGGGCACACTGTGAATACAGTTATGCATGCACATATGCCAGCACTGTGGTATATGTACATGTATTTCTGTTGTGCATTCTTGGTGGAACCTGGGTTCCATACCGCTTTTTAGTATCAATTCCTGTGTTGATGCATGCACGGTAATGGCATGTTGTTCCAAATTACCCTATTCATTGCTTTATCTGAACCCAAATGAAAGAATTCTGTCTTTCTTTTAATGACATTTTTCCATTACTGTTCGGGTGAATTATGAAAGAGCAATCTGATTTGCAGTAAGTGTTGATTTTCCAGGCAAAGCACATTGACATACATATACATGTATATCAAGTTACATGTGTAAGAAATTATGCTTGAATATGAACGTCGCACCGGGAATCTGTGGAGACTTCAACGCCTGCAGGTTCCATTTATCCACTATAGTTTCCATTTATCCACTGTGGGGTACTGGCAGTTTCCATTTATCCACTGTGGGGTACTGGCAGTTTCCATTTATCCACTACAGGGTATTGGCAGGTTCCATTTATCCACTACAGTTTCCATTTATCCGATGTGGGGTACTGGCAGTTTCCATTTATCCACTAAAGGGTATTGGCAGTTTTCATTTATCCACGAAAGGGTACCAGTAGAATAGAATGTCATGATAGATACATGTATTCTTACTCATGTTACATGTACATATACCGGTACTGTATGCAGTATATGAGACGTATAGGCCTACATGCACCATTGATACAGCTGCATGCCAGCGTCGATGGTTTTCCAAATTACTTCTTAAATAACGAAGACTGGATGATACTCAAAGTTTTTCGTGTTGGTTGTGAGCAGCTTTTGATCCATTCCCACATACATGTACATGTACCGGTACAGTACCGGATACATAGATGTAAGTGCGCATGTTGTGGACTTTTCCCCAGATTCCAGGATTTGGGACTCAAGAATATACAGTTGTGGATTTTTACAGGTGTTGCTACTTCTTGCCCACTCTACAGTCAAAATATTTGATTGTTGTCATTGCTACAACGTCTGTGTTGGATGTTTGATTGCATTTGGGGTTTTCTGGTTTCCTGAACCCCATCCCACCCTCAAAGAGAAGTGCTGATGTGTACTTGAATCCTAGCTTTCTCTTGTGACCTGTAGTTCAGCCAACAGGAGAAGGTCCATGTAGCAGCCATGGTTTACAGTATAAGCTTCATCATTTCAACAACAGTTGTATCACTCAGGGTGCTGTGAACTGCATGTAATTCAAGCCCCATTGAAAGCTGTTTAAAAACGACATAATTCAGGGCTCGATAACATGCAAGCCAACATCGCTGAGGTTTCTCAAATAAGTATGAAGTTATTGTCTTAACCTTAATCTTTCCATTTCTTTTAATATTTGATGAATTAGCCAATTACATTTTAATGTCAAATTATTCAAAATATCGCCCCCCAAAAAAAGTGAGGGATCCCAAGCCCACTCGCAGCCGTTTTTCAAATGGCATCCCTCAACTTTCTCAGGCAATCAGACCATTTTCCAACCATATCTTTCACAATTCTGCCATTACATGGAAGAGCCCCATAACCCAGGAGGGTGATCCTGACAAATCTCACCATTTTGGAGGCCTAATACTCTCTTTTTTCTAAAGAAACTGTACAGGCACTATTCATGCAAATGAGCTGGACAGAAATTATCACTTGAATTAGTTCACTGCACCCCTCAGCGTACAGAGGATTTTCCGTCACGTGAATTTTGACGGTCAGCATTCAATTTACACAGTTGTGCGCGGAAATGCGTGTGCCTTCGAAGTCTCTCAACATTCTGGGGCACATGAAACGGCCAATAGAAATATCCAGATTCAAAAATGCACGCACCTCCAAGGACATGGTACACTTCCAGAAATGCCTTTGCCCGTCATGTTACGTCACATGAAGAACCTCCATTGCCTACGGTTGGTCATGTCATAGGTTATCGATAAATATTCATACTATCGCAGTGTTATGGTACATACGGTACTCAGTAGGCAGCGTGGATCGAAAGACTTTGCAGTGACCTTTAACCTCAGTTTGATGCTCAGTTTTTATTCTTGGTGACTTTCATGCAAGCCCAAAATATGTACGGTATTTCACTGCGGATTAACCAATGGTGAGCCAGTAATTATCAGTCATGTGTGACCATTTATTGAAATCAGAAAAAATACCAAAATAACAACATTAGTGGAACAAAAGTGATGTTCATTTTCCCACTTGAAGACTTGATGCATATAGCGCTGATGTGTATACACACCTGCTAAGCACTGTACATACATGTACATGTAACATTTGTAAGTTAGTCACATACAAGGTATATCTTGTATAGTGATTTATGGCATGTGCCTAATAGGGCACACACACCCATACAGATATATGTTGCACAGGAAATAAATGCATATCTCTGCTGAAACTTTGATCACTAGGGAGAAATTAACTGTTAAGCTTTTTTGGCCATACCATTTTGCCACTACCCCTGGTATTGTTGATTTATTGTGCTTTCACCCGTATTTTTATACAATGATGAAAGATGATGAAGTGGTCAAGTGGTGTGACTTAATAAAACTGCCAGTAGAGTTTGCAGGTGGCAAGTTCAAATGTTCTGCTGCAATGCTGAAATGGTCCACAGCCGTCCTCGTAGAAGAGATGTCTGTCTGGCTGGCCTGTGATGTGGAGAGGCTCGGTGTGGTGGTCTTGTGCATTTGGAAATGTCAACCTACCAGTATGGAGTGAATAAGAAAAGAGAAACTCATGCGCTGTCGCTGTCCATTTTGAAATTCAAGTATGGAAGTCAGCCAAGCTCAACACTTGATCTTATCCATGTTTACATGTACCTGGGCCTCGGCAAGTGGTTGATGTGGTGTACACCGGCAGTGTGAACAGTATGCCTGGGCTGCTCTTGCTTGGCAAATAAAAGGAAATGGGGCAAATTTAACCGAATTCCATGAAACAAGTCTAACAGACATTTGTCACTGGATTGCCACATAAGTGTTTTCAGTTTGCACTGGAAAGAGCATTTGACGTTCTGAGCATTTCATATTGATATATTACTTAGGTTGTGACATCTTGATGAAAGTGGACATTACGTGGGTAAAAAGTTGGCAGTGCGTATTGATTTCCCTTAAGCAAGATTAATTTTAAGGCCGGTCAACTCAAAAGTAGGGCTGGTAAATTGCAAATCATTTTGTTAGGCTAGACCACTTATGTGAAGATGTATTGGGATGTCAGAGGATATTAAAATGCAGGAATTCAACCATCACAACCAGTGATTCAAGCTTAAGAGTGTACAAATAACACTTTCTACTTAAGCCTGACAAGCTTGAAGGAGCAGCCATATTAATTACAAATAGTTTACACACATTGCACCTGCCATAAGTTGTTTGAAAAACGGTGACTTTTCCAGATCACTCTGTATACTCTTTACAAATTCTGTGTCCTTAAACTTAAGAAACCTAAGGGGGGAAAACTTACATAAATCACTTTCTTTTTGTTTCTGTAATTTTTGTAATGTAAAAATAAATTGTATATTCAAATCTGGCTTGTAGTTATCTTTTAATTGCTTACTTGCTGTCAAGGGATCATATATGACTTGTAGCAGGTTTTCTGCCATCTGTGCTATGCTATGTACTCCAGGTTTGTGGCAAAAAGTGACATACAGTAAATGAGAACAGTTACATGTTTATGAGGGCCTAGGTCCAAACTTGTGCTGCATTTTCTTTTCCATAGGGAAGATTCCAGAACAGCAGTGGTAGATATACATGTACATGCACTGGTGGTGGCGAGAGTAAAAGCTGACTGGGGGCGTGTTGGTTGGTGAACATGCACCCAAATGATCTGAGGATTACCGGAGGGGCTGACAGTGCCCAAGCAGCAGTATTGTGTTGTGTTAAACCTACACAGGATATGAAACATTCAAGAACTGGGATTACATGTATTTGTCATGGGCAACTTCAGTCTGAAATCTGAGGTGCCTCTACAAATGAGAATGAGAATCTGCATGTACATGTAATTCCTGACGTACATGTACATGTAATTCCTGACGTACATGTACATGTAATTCCTGACGTACATGTACATGTAATTCCTGACGTACATGTACATGTAGTTATAGTGTATTCCTGTTATCTGGGACGTATCAGATTGTGATTAAATGTGTTTCCTAGTAGCATGGATATAATGGCTAGCCTCTATACAATGGTATTGTACACTGTACCTTTGTTGGTATTGGAATGAAAATTGTAAGATCTACTGCGAGTCCTTGTTCTTTTTTGCATCCACACACGGATTACATATGAACTGTAGAAAGGCCCTTGGCCACTTGGCATGTCCTCTCAGAATCTCACAAGGGCATCCTCCATAGTGTGCCTTGTAATCTGGCGCCGGACTTGGCTTTACAGAAGCACAAAAGTTTTTGAAATTTTGTCTCTGTATGTTGTCATTTAATGATTGTTCTGTGTGTTAAAGAGTGTTTTTTTTTAGTTTGCCGTTAAGTTTTGAAGTCTTGGAAATTTGTCTTCCACTGATTCTGCATTACAGAGGTATCCATATCGCATCAGCATGTTGTGCTTTTCTCTTTACTCTTTCAGGAAAACTCATCCTCAGTAAACTATATTGATTAATTCATTGACCATCCAGTGACACGGATCATGACTAATCAGCTCCTCATTTGAGGCTTCTTTGAAACATGCTAGTTGCCGGTACTCAGTAGATTTAGATGCAGTATAAAATACCTGTCTCTACATGTATCCTTAATTGCTAATCCCCTGGACATTATTGCAAGGACTCTTCTGTAGTCATTTAAAACTTTCCTTGGAATTAGAAACCCAGAGAGTCTTTCTGTTCTCTAACTGTTGCTGTCTGAAACCCAACAAAACAATTTCCAATGTTCCTATGTTTATAAATAGCCTGTTGAAGAACAATGGCTCTGTGGTATTGCGGTGTAGGGTCCTAAATCTGTCAGAATCATGCAAATATCAGGTTGTGGCTGTGCAATGGAGTTTCTAAGGTTGAGTTATGTAATTGCATGTACAGTACCTGTGCTGAGGTCAACGGTAAGGAAGACACAGCCCAGCGTGCATTGTTTCAATTTTTTTTAATGTAATTAGAAAAAATAAGCAATGCAAAGGCTGACTTGTCAGAAGTGGAAGTTCATCAAGCTACATACATGTATATGTACATGTACATGTATGTCAATGTACCAACATGTACACATACCAGGAGCCACTTTGGCATCCTGGCTAATGATACTGAAAACACGACCCCTTTGGTGGCGGAAGTGGTTTTGTAACGAATATCTTTATCTAGAGAACAACAACTAGGGGTTAGGTCTTTTAATAGGCAGAGTGTCTGCTGTCCAGCCGCTGAAGTTTGATTGCATTATTGAGACATGATGAGTTGTACCGTAGTCTGAGGCGTCCCTTACGCTGCCCCAACTGTTGAGATGATCCCCATCAATCTGACTCACTGTGTCAGCTTTAGTCAGTTGTTAAAGCCAACATGTACATGTACATGATGTACACTGTACAGTGCATGTATGATACATGATGGTACATGATGTGCATTTACAGTGCATCTGAATAATGTATTGTTCTGTTTATTATGACTCTGAGCTGACAAGCAATCAAGCTTGGATGCCTCAGGCAGCCTACTCATTGTTGAACCATGGTTGAACAGACAGAAAGGGAGTGAAGATGTACACTGTATATTGCGCATATTGCACATGGGCATTATTAATCAGTCAATACAATTGAACTGGCATGTACATGTACAATGTACATGTATGTCAGTACAGTGTATATGTACAACATGATGTACATGTACATACATGTAACTAAAACAAGGATAGTATGACTTGTACACAGTATGCATAGGTACATGTATATACCGGTACATGTATATGTACCGTAGGTTTCACAACAGATCTGTATTTTTCAGTAAACATGGATATTAAGTGAATTGTGTGTATGTTACACAATCAGTTTTCGTTGAGCATTTGACCTTGCATCTATAATTGGAACAGTGAACCGCATTAATTCATTCATAATGTGTGCTATGATAAGAAAAGCAATTTTAGGAAAATATCACTTGTAAGATGGGTTTAATAGCCTTAAAGTTCTGCACATGTACATGTATAGGCTATGTCTGTGTAGGACCATACATGTACATATATAGACGACATGCCTTGTGTCTGAACCTTGCTTTGTCACTAGCCTGGGTAGTCTGCAGAATGAATCAAGCTTTAAGAGCTACACGTAGTTGGCTGAGTAACCTTATATGGGCATTTCTGTCCTCAATGCGACATTTGTCATTCAAGTACTAAAGAAATGTGTGTATCCTTTCAAAATGGCGTTCCATGAATGGTGTTTCACCATGTACACTGTGTTCTACTAATTCAGGGGTATCAATGTGTCAGGAGGCTGATGGACGATGCGTTAATCACACAAATGTAAACAAGTTTACAGGTGTGATGTGAAAGGTGTATACCAGTAGTATTGCTTGTAATAAAGCATGATGTGAAGTTTACGGGGTCCATACATGATCAGGCCTTCAGCTATTTCCTGCCTGAGCCTTATTGTACTGTCAGTGTACATGTACTTGTGAATTTTCCTGCTTTACTACATGAAGCCACAAAATATCCCGGCAGTTGCTTCAATACCTACCCTATGTGACGGCCAAACCAGAAGTTTTTTTTGGGGGGGGGAATTTTAGGAAAATTTGAATTGGAAATACAAAATGCTGTTTAATTTGCCATGTGGACATGGCAGACAATCGAGATCGTTAAAGTTTTCCAGCATTTTTCTTGTCTTGATGTACGAATTAAACAGAATCAATTTTGAAAAAGGCGTGTGATTCACTTCATTGTGAGTATTATTATTTTCATCAATAAACGGCGTCATTTTGAACTGAATTTCCTAAATGAGAAAGGAAGAGGGAAAAAAATTAGATAATAAAAAAATTTAAAGAAATCCCGCCCGCCCCTGAAAAATCAAAGGCCATGGATGCTAACCAACTAATTTTTTTATATGGCCTAATTATGCATGCAACTGGTATCCTAAGTGCTCACCTATTGAACCCAATTTCTCTAGCTATTGTTATCATGTTTAACCATTTACGATGCATACTGAATCAATATGAAAAAAGTGTCCCCCCCCCACCGAAACAAAAGAACAATGCCTAAACCTCCCTGTATTCAGATGCCATGTACCAGTAATGGGAAGCAGAGCTGTTATCATTATGGGCCTTTACGTTTCATTGTTTACTCTGCATTGTTGATGGTTGTTTTGGAAGTAACAGAAATGTGCACGCATGTTGCATTTTTTTTATGCATTTAAAAGGAATGCGTTCACATAGCAACAGCAGAACTGGTCAACATGTTAATTAGGCTTTTTTTTTTTAGCCAATGTGTTGCTGAGAAATGCTGCATATCAGAATCAGTCAGCATAGCAAAATTCAGTCTGTGAAGTGCTTCAGAGACTGAATGTATGCATGTACTTGTATACACAGTAAGTATGTACCTGTGCAGCATGTGTTAATGTGTACACAGTACATGTATGTATGTACCTGTACAGCATGTGTTAATGTACTGTGCGTTCATGGGCACTCAACTACTGAATCCTTGCTACTTGTATGTTGAATTCAACACTTTCATATGATAAGGTTACTTAAGGTTTTCGCCAAACTTTACAAAAACTACACAGTTTAATGGAAAAAGTCAGTGGAGACATTGTTTAGATTGTCACATACATGGACATGTGTACATGTACCTGTTACAGTAATTGTATGTACAAGTACATGTACATCCATCAACGTATACACACATTTTGAACATCTTTGCAGCAATCTGTCTGTCATTTCCTGGAATAGATTTAGATTCCTTCCGCAAGAAGTAAATATGCATATCACTTTAATGCTGAATCACTGGAGAATTTGACACTTTATGGAACTGCTAGGGGAAAGTCTCTGTTGTCTATGAGTGTACATTATCTGCACTTCCGTGTACAGAGAGTGTACATGTCAGATGAGTCCTACGTACCGGTACATGGAAATTTCCATATTTATTGTTTTGATTGGAACATGTCATCTCAAAAATTTGTGGACTGGTATATTGTGCCCTGCTTCACAGTATGCAATCAACAGCAACTGTAAAGTATTGCACATTCCAGTATTGTATAATTTTTAAAGTTACCGTACCCTGAAAAACAAACCAAACTGGAAAAAAATTCCTTCCCTTGAATAGTAAGGGGATTCCTGGGAACAGGGAATTTTGCCATTGTCGACTATACATGGGCATTGGTTGTGACAGATGACTGATTTGACCCCAGTAATAGAACTATTTGTGGTTAACCTCATGCCTTGCCTCAGACCTTGTGTCTGGATTGTAACCCCGAATGACTCATTGAGCAGTGAAGGACAGGCGGCAAGTTTATTATTCATCAGGCATGGGAGGGGGCATGGTGTGTACATGTAGCTATTTTGTGTGACACCCTGCCACTTCCTTGCCCCTAAGTCTAAAAGAAATATGTAAATGAACACATTTGGACATCTGCATGCACTGTATGTTGGTGTAGAAATTAGTGTGGTATTTTTCTCACTGTGGGGAAGTTTTATTTGCTTGTAATCTAAACTTTGTTCAGGTGTTTCTAAGGATATACCGGTGTGTGTACTTGATGAAGCAAACGGTTAAAAAACTTTGGGTACTTGTATATTATAGTGCACAGTCACTGGGGAATGAGCAGTCCTGTAATGTTTGAAGCAATGGGTTTACACAGGTGTTGCTTGGAATAGCACATGACTTGCAAACGTGATCAAATGTGAGACAGGACATTCCCACAGAATTCCACCTCTTGCGGTAAATTGGTCGTTATTACATCGTACATGTACATGTAACATGTAGAGGTTTTGAAACACCTACGGCAGTGCACTTGTGACACAGCATGTACATTTACATGTATATTTTTACATCTGAAAATGGTTTGGAAGCCAGCCCAGGGAAATTATTGCCATTGTAAAGCAGTGCCCTTTCATTTATGCCAACTTTTGTTGCTCTGCATCTCAAGCTGAACTACCAGTTGCTTGTGCCATGCATAATTCAACAAGGGAGATCTAGACATTTGTTTCATATGTTGTACTTTTCCTCAAGTAATGTGCATGAAATCCTAAATTGAACAATGTCAGAGGTCGTATGCAAATTGGGCAGCTATTTAACATATCAAGATTTTTTGCCTACAGTCTCCATCTATCTAAATCAACTGTCCTTGGCATTGATTTTTTTACTGACGTGCAGGGCAGAGTAAAAGAGCTATATGTTTTTATGATGAAATATTGGGATTTACATGAATATTGTTGCAGGAAGTGTAATGGTAACTTTATGATTTAATCAGTTAAGGAGTGTGGTACATGTACCATTGAGGTGGTGCCATTACTGATGTACATGTCCCAGGGTAATGTACCGGTACTGTACATGTTGCAGTGTATCCATAATGAGAAATCTCATACACTGTACATGTACATGTAATGTCTTGAAAACTAGTCTGCTTTTATAATGGGTTGCCCTTCCACACGTAGAGCTGTCATAAGTCACATTCACATTCATACCAGTGCATACATGAAACTGTGGAAGGAACTTTGTCATGAAAACATTTATTTTCCACAAAAAAAATTCCTGCCGAATTCTTTGCTCAACTTTGCTTATTTTTTGGCATGCATCTGTAAATAAAACCATTTATGTTACATATTTGCTGTTTATTCCCATTTGTGTAAAGTAGGAACGAAGATATTGAAACACTGAAATCCCAGCTGATCCAAATTACTACTACATGTACATGTACATCAGAGACTGTGCATGAAGCACACAGATACTTTGTGCATGTAACGGTATGTACATGTACATGGACATGGACAGATGTATGTACAGCCGGGTACCCACAGTTGTTCAGAGCAAAAGAATTGTTTCTGGAGTAATGGGTAATATAAAGAATTGTCACTCTCTTTTATTTCAGTTTGAATAGCATCACAAAACGTATGTTGCTTTTTAATTACATGCATTATGATGTTAGTTACAGGTACTGTATGTTCATGTACAATATATGCACATGTACATCTGCGCACTTGTTCTGACAAACTGGTGTACTGTAACATGTTCTGCACCTGTATACATGTAATGGTATGCTGGATAAATTTGATTTTATGAACTTGTATCTTCATACTTATTACATACATGTACATGTATGTGAACATCCAAACTGAACTTGCAAGTTATGATTTGGTTGTCCTTTTTTGTGCTGATACATACATCGTACATGTATAATAAAGGTTGGATTCTTAAGCTGTGCCTTGTGTCAAATGGGGAATTTGGGAAATTTTCTAATCAGTTTCCAGTTAATCATATTGTAGCCATCCGATTTGGCTTGAAATACTGTACCGTACTTGAAGAACAGTACACAGCAATCACAGTAGTTCCCAGACTTGATTTAGTGAATATAAAAAAGCCAACCAAATACACTGACAATAGTAGAAAGTGCGAGCAGAGGACATTATGTTGTATGCACACATGCAGTAGGCAAACGTGTAACGGTGTGTACTCACAGTCATTCCTGTACACACAACACATGCACTTTCAAAATGTTCGCGAACACGGCAATTACACTGCATGTGTACAGTGGCTGGAGTCCACAATGAAGTTGTCCATGTATGCATAACAGGTGCCTGTGGACACGAACAAATGCAGACAGTGCAGAGTACATGTACATGTACCTTGTCCCTTTTTGAAAGCTTTCACGGCGTCAGGGAAGAACTGGGCACAAGTCCACCGCTGAGGCGAATATAATTTGTATTCACCTCAGCGGTACTGGTACATTTTGTACATGCAGTGTTTGCTTTGGGTACATGTACGGGTAGCAACTCGTCAAATTTGCTTCAAATGGCATTACATGCAGAAGTGTGGTAGTTGTTCTAACTTTATTATTAACAAGGCAGTAGAGAATTTGAACTAATTGTTGTGCTCATACAACAAGGCAGTTACATTTTGTACAGGTTCATGATTAACCTCATTGATTAACTGTGAATGTTTGCCAAGTGGATCAGTTGTTTTGTCCAGACCACCCAACCCTCCCTTGTTATTCTGTTAGTAGTCCTTGCCTGTCACCTCATGACTACCCAACAATTACAGGATTAGCTCAGGATAATCACCTTGATCATCAGCTTTATTGAACAGTTATATTAGGAGGGTTATACCCTTCCAAGACCCCAGTAAGGAGCATTGTTGGCAGTCTGGAGGATTGACTCTGTGTAGTTGTCATGTAAATGTACCCGGCTTTGTTGTGGGAAATAATTGCCAGTGAATTGCTTGTACTTGCCCATTATGATGCACAGTGCATGTTGAAGCTCTGTTAAGTGTTATTGTACTTGTACATGTTGGATTGTTGGATCCGGATGTGTCATTAAGGAGAGAATGGATGCATTTCTATAAAATACTGTTTCTAGATAATGCGTCCCTCTCTTGGCTGTTTTTATCAGCATAAATCTTTCATCCCTGTGGGGAAGATTAAAAAATAATGCTTGATAGGTACACCTGTTGCTGACAGACTGTTGATCGGTACTTGGTTACCAACTAATTGCATGTAGTGTAATATTGACATCAATGTAGTATGTTCTATCAAATAAACACAAGACTCCACAAATTGGTTTTAAAAAACAGGCTACCAAGCAACACCCCCTCCCTTTCAGTAAGAAAATTAAAATGCACGGAGAACCTGTTATTTGATTTTGTTCGGGGGGGGGAGGGAGGAGGCTAAGAAGATGCCGTGAGTGCCCGGCCATGCTAGCGTAAGTGTCCTGCAGGCAACGCTGTAAATGACTCTCTTCCGATGTCATCTTGAGCGGATACCGTCGCACATGCCCATCCGGGATGACAGTCTGGACAGCTTGCAACGGGAGCCTCATGCATATTCATGCCCATGCTCCCAGCCGAACCGTGCTGCCTGGCCACTTCCGTCTTGCTTACACAGTGCCATGCAAATCGCTACTCTGGTTCAACTAAGGTTGGAAGAAGCCCCAGTGTAATATTTTACCCAAGTCCTAAATTTTGTTTCTGCCCAGAGCAGCACTTCCTAAATGACACTAGGCCGAGTCTACGTCTCGAGGAAACACTAAAACTACATGTACTCAAGTGGATATCTATCATATTCCTTGTAAAAGGTGTAACAAATTTATAGAATACATTCTTATCTATTTGTTAAACTGTATGCTGTTTTCCTTTGAAACAATAACAATTTAAGGACAATAAAATATTACTGGTGTGTATACATGTACATGTATATTATTTGTACTGGGTTGTAACAGAGGATTTAAAAGAAATACATTAGCCCCCCCCCAAGTCTCTTGTTTCTGGTCAGCACGTGCGTTGGCGTAGACCTGTACATTGGCAAAATCAAATAGTCTTTTATTTGGTATAAAATGATGTCCAAAAGCTGCCAAACCTGTGCTGGAATCCTGCTACTGCGTAATGTTAACTTGTTTTGATAGGGTACTGTTGAGTAATATGTACTGTAAAGGAGTCCCTGTAGTTCTCCATATATTTAGTCGGGCATTTATATCTGGAAACCAGACAAACCAGGTGTTCTTATGTCCTGTGTACATGTGCGAGGACCAGTCTATTTTAGTGTTGGTAGTGGCTGGAGTTACATGCGCACGTAGTCACGATGGACATCGTGCGTTATCGTAGATGTACCGGTACATCATTTCCAAAAAAAAGTGAGCATAGAAAAAAAGGCTGCATCACCGCAGCATTTTTGGTGCCGGCTCCTGACCAGAAACTGGAGACTCTTTGTGTTTGGTCTTATTTGCTAAATTGTATGGTGTTTATTTGATTGGCAGTTTAGCACTACCCTGTGCCGCTACATGTACATGAAGAAGAGTCCTTGTATTATTTCCATTTTCCCATTGAAATTCAATAACAAGAGTGTGAACTTGGTAATATTGTGTGGCAAACACAGACTTTCAAACACAACACACCGCTGGTGTCAATTTGCCTTTTTCCCCTGTGCCAAAACCTCTGCAATTGTTTTTTTTTTTTAAATCTGCCAAAAGAGTGTCCCTGACACTGTAATAGCATGTTTGGAGTGGAATTGTGGAGTTCATGTAATTATTTATCCATCGTATGCTGATGACCAGATGCTGAGACACAGATTAGCTGCGTTCATAGTGTAGAGCCGTTTATTATTAACGGTTGATTTGTTCAACTGCTCAGTAGTGACGTCAGTTGGAGAGGAAATTGAACATACGTATATCAGAAGAATCCCACGGCTTTTTTATTGTCTGCCATCTGATATACCGTGACAGTACAAGATATGTGGGAATTTGTAGGCCCTGGATTCTCAGCAATAGTTGTTCAAATATTTACTCACGTGTACTTCACCAGTTTAACCAAGTAATGATTTTTTTTTGGGGGGGGGGAAGTTGGATGTTAGGAAATTTTTTTAATGACTGCTCCACAGACATCAGTAGTTTCATCCTAATCCTGTAAGTGTATGAGAAAAATTATGATGAAATTGAAGGATTATTAACACGATACATGTGTAATGTGGAACAGGTTTTCACATGCTTAACGTTTAGGATATTCTTGGAACACTTAATATTAATTTTCTTGTTCATGTACATATAGCAAGTACACATGTAATATGATATAGAAATATTAACTAGACTGGTACCAGGTTTTGTGCTGTTTTGTAGTGAAATGTTGGAAACTGAAACTTTGACGAGTTGTTTTTCAAACTACCTGTAATTGAGAGTAAAGACTAAACAACTTTCGACATAAATTTTAACTGTTCACTGAAGTTGCGCTGGTATGTGTACATGTGCATGTATGAATTGGTTTGAGTTGGAAACAGGGCCTGTGATGGCCTTGGGTGTTTCGTCCTACATTGTAGCTGAGGACTATCCCTCGACCCCTTTTCATCCAGCAGAATCCGAAAACTTCAAATTGTAAAGTCGTTGGTCCCATTTGATGACTGTAAAATCTCTGAAGACTAGACCAGAAACGTGCTGACTGTTGGGGTCTGGAAAGAACTACAATTTAATTCATTAGTGAGCACAATGCTTTGCAGGCCGGCCCTCTGAACTGACTTACGGTAGTACAGTTCTTCCCCTTTTCATAGCAGTTGAGGCAAATGGATGAAAATCGGGGCAAGTCGGCCCTCTTTTGTTGTTTCCAAGTCAGTGGTCAGTCTGAAAAGAACACCGATGGTTCCCAGTTGAGCTGTTGCAGTGGCTGATTGCATCTCCTGAATGGGCACTCCAGTCCAATCTATTTAAGGGTCGCTTGGTACCCCGCTAAGTGGTTTCCTTGCAGTCCAGATTTTACTCCAGAATCTTTGTTTGTGCTCACTGAGTTGAATGGACATGCGCATGTTCTGAGCTTGTCTGGTTTCTTGTATGATTGGCCCATCAATTTAGAATTCTTTCTCGGCAGCAAATGTCCAACATCGCTTTTGTCAAGACTTCATGTACATGTACACTGTATATATGCAAGCACATGGTGTCATTGAAGTGCACACAAGTACCAGTACAACAGCCCATTTCAGGAACTTCCACTGCATTTATGTGTAGACTCCACATTGTTTATCATGTGCAAATACATTGACATAGACTACATAGCACATTAATAGGGTCACTTGAACCAGGAAATCAACTAAGGGAATACACATGTACACGTACGTGCACCGGTACATACGAATGGATAAATTTGGTAATACCCATGCACATTTTGTCTTTTTCAGTGGGTTTTACCAAGCCGATGGTTAAATAAAAAATGGTCAAATGTGACCACTCTCCGTACTTGTACTTTTGACGCACGAAAATTTTACCGAGACAGTAGGTAAAGTAACTGAGCTGGCAGTGCATTGACTTTTTAGGGCGCTTTGTGTGACATTTCTGCATTTCTTTTTGTCATTTGACGCAACGTTGCTGTCGTCATTATCATCTGTCCAAATGGTGTACTCTTAACACCGGTTAATCTTCCAACAGTGTCTATAACAGTTTCTGGCATGATTGGGACCAAAAGAGGAAAATGTTTATGGGAAATATTCGCCACATGCCATACCGCGGCGAAATGTGCAATGTGTGTGTGCGTGCGTAGTTTCCCTGTATATGCAGCATGCCGTTGTGCTCGGGCCGGATGTACATGTATGCTCTACTAGCCACTTTCCCATGCTTTTACCAACTTTTGCTGTCTGCACTGGACTTTCCGTCTCGGAAAGTGTCACGGTAACTTTTCCTGGGCAGAAGTTTGCCGGTAGAAATGACCGTGCTGCTCAGTAAAAGTAACTGAAAGAAAAACTTCCTGGGGTGTTCGCACTAGACCTAAAATGGGAAAAGTAGCTATTTTTTTGATATGTTTGACCCCCTCCCCAAAGTCCAGTGCGAACATGGCTATAGAGGTGTCAACTCTATGGCTTAAAACTTTATTCACAGTTCATTGGTACTGCATGTACATATATGTACATTGTGCCACAGTTTCATCTTACTATCACAAGATGATCCCGAGTGTGGTGCATGCGCACTCATGATATTGCCTGCATTGGACAGTGCACATGTACATGTCTATATGTACATGTACATATACATGTGTACAGTGTTGGCATGGGTCTGGTATTAAAGTTTCCAACAGTGCTTTGTGTATACAGTATCTTTTCAGTATAGTTAAGCTGCAGCGCATACATCCCACTTCTATTCTATCTCACACCTTTTGTTACCAGCTCATGTGGCTTAGTTGATACAGATTTCACACCTAAATGTATGTCTGCTTTACAGATATGCAGACATGCACAGTTAATGCAGTTGTTATGACATGCTGATATTTAATGCTATGTTTCAGTAATTAAATCTAGAATGGTTGCTAATCCTCGAGCTAATGCATTTGAGAATTCTGTTGAAATTAAATACAAAATTAAATGTATCAGGCCAGCAGGGTTTTGATTGTAAGGGTGGTTTATTAGTCAATACATGTACATGTATGGTCTAAATAATCATCATTTTGTAAATACACCATGCATGTATTGTATATACTAGTACATGTACATGTGGCACCATGTAGGCATCTTTAGTTGAAAATCATGTTTGGGGAACTCCGCCTGTGTGCTTTGTTTTCAGTTTAGCAGGCACCTGATCAGACTGGAGTTTTGGCTTGTTGTAGCAGTGTACCCCTCGGTGGAGTAAAAGTAAGATAAACGCCCATTATCCCAACAAGTTCGCTTGGCTTTGATATTCTTGAGAAATGCGTACTGCCCTTAAAAGTACCCTGATACATGTACGTACATGAGGGTACATGCAGTACCTGTAGTTTCATGTACATGTACCATTTGGTAGTTGATTTTGGCACTTTATAGATGGATTTCCTGGTGTTACATTTTGAATGGTACATGTACATTGGCCCTTGCCCTCACGTTTCTTTGCTCACTTCACTGCCATTCAGTTTGGCAGAACAGACAGGCTAGTTACAAAGTCATACAAATTTTGTCTACATGTACTTTGCAGGATATCCATTTGAATGATTCAGGGTTTACCACTCTCTAGATTTTATTTTTAAATTTACTGGCTTTCCATGAAACATTCTGTACAGTGCAATACTAGTACATGTGTCATTTGGTTAAAAATGGGGGGTAATTTTTTGTGATCCATCAGAGTAAATTAGATTTTTTGGTGTTGGTTATGGGAATGTTATTATGTACACGTGTGACCCCGTCCAAACGATGTATTCCCCCATGTATGGAGTCCGGCCTATGTTCTGGTACACGTAACTTCTGACATCAGAAAGGGTTGGGGGGTGTTGTTGGTGCAGGCTCAAGACATGAAGTCATCAGTGCTTTTTAAGCATTTTACTCCACGCCATGAAGAATCTTAATAAGTTTTTGGTGAGCCAGGTTCTTCAGGGCAGAACCACATTACTGACACAGTTACTGTACATGTAGGTGTGGACCGGTACATGGCCAGTAGTGTCATTCAATGAATCGGTCATGCATCCCCTTGTCATAGCAGGAGACAGCCTAGATGACAGTTTTCCCCTGCATGATGAATGAATACCAACTGTGGCAGATGCAGATGTAACAACATGAGCCATGGCACAAGAGGCTTTAGAATTAATTTAGCTGAAACCTTGGAATTTAATTAATTTAAAGGTGGTGAACTTTTGTGGAATTGATGACAAACATGTAAGTGATATTTTATCATAAGTTCCCAATGTACTTGCATTTTTTAAAACTCCTTTAAAAAAAAAATATCAACCAACTGTATATTCAATTCAGAGAAACACAAGTGACTACAAATATGAATTTTGTTTTTCTGGTTGAAAATCTTGAAAATAGGGTTAACACTGACAGTGATGACAGTGACTGAAATCTAGTTATGTTCCACAGATCAGAGCAGAAACAGGCAAACTCATACTTTTCCACAAAGATAGAGGACTTCTGCATTGTTAGGTTGGCTAACACGAGCAACAAGTCAGGACTTGTTTTTATTTCCATTTTCATTGAAATGGTGGAGTGAAGCTGATTGATTTGAATAAAAGTGGTATGCATGCATAAACCGATACACGTTGGCAGTGAATGATTTGAGTCAGTTGTCTGTACATAGGTTCCATGTGTGAACAAGACAAGGTTTATATTTTTAACCTAGGACATGTAGGATAGCAACGTTCCTTCTTGAAGTGACATACCATATGTGGGTACTTATTTGCTTGCATCTGGTACAGAGTATGCCTGAGTAATTTCACAAATCTTTTGGCATATTCTCATGGGCTTTGGGCACCTGGCACCAGTGATGTGTAGTTGTTCACCTAATCCTCTCTATTTTGTAACCAGTGAGGGCACACTTGTGCACGGAAGTGAATTATGTCGAGGATGTACTGGGTAGCACTCTGTGCACAGCTCATTCTTGTCGTGCCTGGCGGAGCTAACCCTTTGAGGGACTATTCAGCATGCTGTCCCGTGACAGAAGAATGGGCACTGTCTGTGTATTTTCACTCTCCTGAAAGGCAAAACATGTCTCGTTTGTTATTTTCGTTCCCCAACCTCTAACTAAAAATGAAATCCTGTTGTCTTCATTCTTCCAGTTTGTCAAGCCAGTGACTCAGTCTTGTAAATTAACCCTACCGAACCTTGCTGAACCCTGAACCTTGCGGAAAAAGTTGGAGAAGTAATAATACACTTACATGTACAGTACACTTAAGTGTCTGTATTTTAGATATACCTGTAGGTAGCTGACTGTCAGTCAGTCAATGGATCTTGTCTGATTGTGTAGCACTAGCAGCACCTCTGATAGCAATGTCTTGGGAAGGTTTGGAGTGTCCAGCCACTGTGTCCTTGGACTCTGCTTGTCTCATCCCTGTTTGCATGTACAGTACCACATGTACCAGTACATCCATCTGCTGTCAGCATTGGATCTTTTTCCAGACAGGTGGAGCTGTCCTTCCAAACAGAGTCTCCCTTGATATACCCTTTTTTTTTGGGCTAAATTAATTTTTCAGTCCTCGTATTCAGGGTCAGAATGTGAAAAGGCAAAATGTGACTCTTTGTTCACGTGCCATATTTCGGGAACACAGCACCAATTTGATTATCCAGGGAGTACGAATTTACATGCATTACTTGAGTAAGATGCGCCGTTTTCCGAGTCAGTGTTTGAGAAATTTGAGATGGAGAGGAGTACCGTGCACTGGGTTCACACAGTGCCAATCCTCTAATCCTTTTCCAGTTCTCATTTTGTCATTTCTAAGGGTTCATTAGATTTTAGTTTTTATCAAACTCTGGGTTTTAATGATAATTTGCATATTCTTGAGCAAAAGTATGTTGGTGTTCCACACAAAAAAACCCAAAAGTTACAACTATTTCAGCACCAATTAAATGTTCTTTTCTGTTTTGATTTATTGTTGTACATATACAGTGCAAGACAGTAGGCCAGTGAACAAGTTTTTGTCACAAATGGTTTCAGTGATCAAATTTGGGATTCCCACTTTTGAGAGAAACCCGCTAATTTAAGAAGAATTTTGGAAAAAAAAATTGCTTTCCATCAGTATCATCACTTCAACAATACACTCATTTGTTTTGCAAAGCCTTGAAAATCTTTTTTAAATGTACATGTACACTTCTCAGTAAGACCAGCCAAAAAGGGTTGGCAAATATGCACATTTAAGTAGAGTAGAAAGTTGCACAAAAAATGTTCTCAAGTACTTGGTTCTTGTCCAGAGACCTTTAGGGACCTGCACTCCAGTGGACGTTCAGTGACAAATTTTGAGCAATGACATTAAAGCCTAGTTTCCATGTGGTTGTAACGAATGCCAACGTTGTGCAAGATGTCAAGACATAGACAGTTATGCAACAGAGGCTGCATGACCTCATTCCCCCCCCCCAAAAAAAAGCCATTTGAAACTTGGAAATTTTTTGGGTGGTGATACAGCCTCTTGAAATTAAACTGATTTTCCAGTTTGATGTATTTGTTAATGGTTAGCTATTTTTGTTGACAATTGGACTGTCATATGTTAATAATAATAAAGTGACCAAACAGTGGTACCGTACATGTACCAAGCGAGAGAGACATTGCTTTATACCCATCATGTCAGTGTGCAGGTTTGTATAGGCCTACTCTGGTGACCCATCACAGGAGAAAAGTTGAACCAAGTTCAACCTTGCGGACTGTTGCCATCCCTGTTTGCATCCATCATGATGAAGTGTTTACGAGTATGATCACGTATTATTGGGAACTGATGAGCGATGCTCTCTGTATCTCTTTATGTTGATATGGAAACTAAGCTTAATGAGTGTATGATGATTAAAGTCGTGATAGAGTCTCTTGGGTCCACTTCCTGGGTTGCCATGGAAAACAACTCTCTTCAGTAGGTTTTTCTTCATTAAATACATGTACATGTACTTGCCTAGTGAAGCACTTTTCTTGTTAAATGTGAAACCATTTTTTAAGGTCATGTTGTTTGTTCTGTTCTTAGCTGGTTAAAGAGTTTTAGTACTGTCCAGCTTTGCTTTTGGGGTTAAAAATTCCAGCATCATGAAAGAATGGAGACTTCATGAAATCCTTTAAATTTTGAGCAAAAACAGTGTAGAGAGATTTCTGATGGCACACATTGGATATATTTTGTGTCATGTTCCAGAAAGCTGGCTCGCACATGGTGAGCGGTGTCTTGGAGTTGCTGTCAAAGAATACCTTTCCTTGAAAGCTTGCATTTCAGGAACCTCAGCTTTTGATCTACATGTAGTTGCAGAAAACAGTGTGGGCTCTTAGGTTTGGATGAAGAGCATCTTCCTCCCATTGGAAGTGTTAGTCCAGTGCATGTATACGTGTACATGTACTGTACTTACATGTACATGTATACAGTACCTCATTCACAACTTGTGTGTATGGTCCTCTCATTCTCCATTGTAGGGCAATACTGCAAGCCATGAGCGATGAAAAAACTTGAACGTTCTGCTCTTGAGTTTCCACAGCAGTACACAATTCATCATGCACTGTCTTTTATCTGTTGCAACTCCTATTGATGATCATCCTTGTCAATTGTAGCGAGAGTGGCTCTGTGACTTCATATGATTACTTTCCTCCAGTGACCATTTAACTCTCAAAGTGCCATGTTATTTTGGCCCGTCTCCGGGGGGAGGGAGATTCAGTCCCCCCCACAAGAACTCAGCTGTACCATGCTCGATTTTTGAAACTTGACATGCCTGGAAAGATACGCTTTATTACAAATGGGAAGTTTGAAGTCAATCAGACATAGGATTTTGTTTTTGGAGTCCTTGGAAGTTCAAGGCTACATGCGTTCCAAGTGTACATGTACATATTTGGCCGATGTTTTGGAAAAGTGCACAGCGCAAGAACAGTATGTTTGATTTCCACGAAATTGGTGTCAAAATGACCACAAAGAGTTACTCTAAATACTTCTAAAGGCTCAGCTGAAAAAAATTTCACTGCGGCAAGCAGATCAACACGTGCATTTACTGCTGGATGGGCTTCAAAGGACTTAGCAGTGTTCTCCACGAGGGATTTTAGCAGGACGAGTCACCCTGCCAAAGGTTTAGACTGCCCGGCTAAAGCTTTGCTGCCCCTCGAAAATTCTCACTGCCCTGCCATTTTTTCTATTGGATTTTCCCTATTCTCGACCATCTTCACATTTTAACCAAATGCAGAGAAATTAACCACACTTTATTGAACGAACATGATGAGTTTGTCATCATTATCCAGCACAACAGAAAAGCAATACGCACCATTTGTGATCAATGCCAGATGCAGTATACTTACGAAAGCACAAAATTGGACTGGTTCCAATCTCCCGGTCATTGCATTTTCATTTTGTAGCGTCAAGAACCAATACTGTACCTCGAATGCAATGTTTTTTCCTCGGAAAATACAGCCAATTTCCTGCATGTAGTTCTCTATTTTCCTAGATCCGCATTGCTTGAAATAAAACTTCTCTTCTTCTGCTTCTAAAACTACTTCTTATGTGTTCTACATTCTCAAACAAGTTCAGGTGAAATGCAAGCTTCTCGTACAAAATTTTTGTTTCAGAAAACATCTAGAAAAGAAATATTTTACCGGCTAGACTCAAACTCCGACAATATTTTGATGGTTTGTCAAAAATCACAAGAGCCCAAAATCAACCCCAAAATAGCAGGTGATAAGTCTTCTGTACGTGTGATTCCAAATACTTGTTTCCTACTGAACAGTCCTATAAATGTTTGCATGTAATGAATGTTTAATCAAAATGACTTTTGGAGTTTCCCTTTTTTTGTAAATTAGCCAAAAACTAAATGCATAAATTTTTCCTAGTTGTGCACGCATGTATGTTGCAAACTCAACTACATGGGCGTAACAGAAATGTACATGTATGTGACGTAATGGGTTTGTCAACTGCAGCAAAGGGGGTAGTAGCTGATTGCTTGCAGCACAGCTGAGAAAGTAAAACCAAAACGTACACAACTTTCACTTGTTAATTCACTGAAATTATTATTTTTGAACTAATTTCCTCGAAATCAAGAAATTCTTAATTAGAAAATCTGCTTGCCACAATGGCTCTGGCTGACTTTTTATGAAAAAAATTTTCAGAAGGGTTGTCTCTTCTGACGATCCCGTAAGTCCAGATTAAATGCTTAGATTTTGAAAGTAATTTTGTAGTTTTTCCAATACAAGAGGTGAATGACTGACCATGTTTCACCGAATTATAGGATTTTGTTGCTGGAATCTGACCATGAAGTTATTTTTGAGATCCAGAATTAGGAAAGCAATTGTATATCATCCAATCGTGCTGCGCCCACATATGTACACGTACATCTAATCCCGAACCATCTGCTTGATGGCGAGTTTCGATCAGTAAAAAAAGAAAATGCCCCAGAAAAAAAATCCAACTTTTGATGACCTCCCGATAACAATCTTTCCTTCATTTCAACACGAAATTTCAAGGGGTCTAAAGAAAGTGCCCAGGGAATGTCTCAGATTGCACCACAGAGCATCTAGAATCCAAAATTTCTTAGGGCCCTTGAGTGGGCCCCAGACCCCAAGCCGCCATAATGGCTTCGCGTTCTGCGTTCGCATTATGTGCCACCCTGCTATAATTTTAGGCTGTGGATAAGTCTGACTTTAAAAAGCTCACTGGCAGTTACAGTGAATCCATCCTTGGGAGCCAGCGCTTTTTAATGCAAAGTCATGATTGCATGGGAAGGATATGCAGAAAAATATACATAGCCAGCAATCTTGACCTAAATGCTCATATTTGAAGCATGATGGAAATAGTACAAGGAAGCTGACAGAGAAACATGTACACCCACGGTAGATTTTGTGTGTATGGTTTGAAAGCATAGCCTCCAGATACAGCCAGCTAATTTTCTGTCCTGTTAAGTTTTCCACAGTATTTGTGCTTGGATTAGGAGATAAGAGTACCAACAGTGTCCTGGCTTGGACCAGGTTTTACCTTCCCCTTCGGGTCACCTGTGTGGGCTGTGTTTCTTCCCCTGAGCCGACCACAGTAATACCTTTGAGCTTATCTTCCCACTTTTCAATGTTGGAAAGTCAGACGAGTGGATTGTCTTAAAAGCAAAAAGAAAAATGTTGGTTTAACATATCGAAGTTAGTGCATGTTGTGGTCTTTCTTTCACCTACATGTAGCTCCCACTTTTATTCATAACTCCATTTCTCCTCTCCCGAGATAATCTTTTTTTTTCTCTCGGCTGCCCTCCTGCTTGTAGCTTTCGGGTTCACTGACATTTCTCGAGGTATTTCTCCTCTCTGTTAGGAAATTTCCCTTTTGATGGCATGTATCCCCTTTGTCACACATGATGGTATTAGAAATCAACCTAAGCTATCAGTCTAAGCTGTTGATGGAAAATTGGCTAGGAATTGATGGAAACTTGGTTTGATTCAACTGAAGAATGGACTGCAAGAAATGACTTGTCTGATGGATTTTTGTTCATACCCTCTTTGAGAGGCTTCTGCTCATTTGTGGTGTGCGTACTGCCATTAGTCACGAGCAGGCCTACATGTTCATGCATGTACATATTGATCCTGCCTTCAAGGTACAATCAATGCTAACAAAAGTGGAAGAAAGGGTATTTTGATCGAGTCCAGCCTTGTGTGGCTTTTCTGTACATATGTTTTATTGTACATGTATATGGGCGTGAGATGTTATCTGGACACATAACGAGGCCCCATCAAACAATTCACTTCTCAAATTCCATACTGTACTTCTTGATTATATAAGTCGAATGGTACATCGGACAACGCTGTTGCTGAAGTGCAGGGCATACATAGTGATTGTGAACATAATTTTGCATTGCACATACAGTTTGAAGAGATAATCCTTAGTTTTTTCAGAGAACCGGATTGCAGACACCACAAATACCAGCACATATATGCATCTGGTTATTTCTTAGTGTGCTAGTAAGTTTTATTTGGGTCCTGCGATCCTGCGAATCAGCCAGTTTTTACAAATGTTCTGGAGGTTTTACCGGTAGGCTTGAGTGCACTTGACATCAAATGTAAATGTTGCATGGCAGACCTGTAGAGTGTAATACCATATGATTAATTTGGGCAATTTAATTTGCTTCGAGCTCAGGACTAAACTGTATTGATGTGTGTTGTGTTGCTGTACTTGGCAGCCAGGGCTAAGCCAATTACTGCACTCTCCACGCGTACATGTAAAGCAATGGCATGGGTATTGGATGGTTTGATGAAATCATGTTCTTATTCCTCCATGATCAAATTGAGAGAGATGGCACATAATTTGCTTTCTTTCCCATACTGGAAAAGTGTATAGTGTATACAATACTTAGTGCATTCCAATTGAAACTTAACCCTGTGAAAACGACTGGGAAAAATTGTGAAAAGCATTCATATTCACAGACAAATTTCCCACTTTTACTTCAAGTTTTATTTCTTTTTGTTTGTGTAAAAAGGTGTGAAGAAATTCCCCACTTATGAATTTCTTTTTCACAGAGGGGAAAAAAGTGTGAAAATCTTTCCCACTGAGAGAAAACTTTTTCAGATTTGTGAAATAAATATTCATTTTCCTAGATGGGAAAAGGTGTGAAAAGTTTTCCCCCTCTTGAGGCTAACTTTCAATCACAATTTACTGGACATGTAGAATGTACATGTACAGTGGAAGAAATACATAGAAAGTATAATTTGATGCACATGTACCTTGCTTTGTGGAGCACAAACACAGTTCTGAGCAGTCTACAGGTTAAAATCATTCATTTTCAAGTTTGAACTTCAAGGAATTTTGGTGTACATGTACGTATCTTCTGAAATGTCCTTGTTTACATGTATCTCTGACAAGTCACAGCAAAAGCTTGAGATTGGGGATGAGAAGTTTCTTGTCATTACTGGTAGTATAAGACTTTGTCACTAACTAAAGTTACCTTTGCTGGAGACAAGACTCCATGTTGTCAAAACAAATGTGGACACACATGGTCAGAACAAAACTACAGATCGGTGAAATAAATCTGCAGTTGCTGGAAACCAGAAGTTTTTAGGGTCTCGGAATTAAAGGTAATATTAACCACTGGGACTGTGCGACACCTACACATTCATGCCTTTGTATTCTGAAATTTGTATCCTTGCGGAGACATGGCTTTGTTCAGACTGTCACATCTGTGTTGTCACACTCTGTAGACACTCAAAGCACTGCTGCAGTGCAATGTACTCACCGAAGACTCGGTGAATGATATTGCTCAAATGTCTGGGGAAAGAAAGTCATCAGTTTTCTTACAAGGGAGAAGAACCACTGCATGTTTTCATGCTGGGATATGAGGCATGCCATTATCATGATGAATGATGTTGATCCTTGATCGATGGAGTGTCTAAAGTTACCATACCCTGATCTGTGCCAATCTGTTTATGCATGCTTGTACATGACATGAAGGATAGTGATATGACCGCCCTAGAACCTATCTGCGGTGTCACCAAAATGGTTATTTTCTTTTGCCCATACATGTATTTAAACACTGCAAGTCTGCTGTCCAAGTACCTGCAGATGGCTCTAATTGTTACATGTGTGTTTGTCATGTTTGTTAAGCTGTAAGGCGAGTTTGATTTCTTTTTGTTTGTTTCTTTGTTTGTTGTTGTAGATTGGCCGTCTTCATTTTTCTTTTAAAGAAAAGCCACACTAAGACATTTTATTTTGCAGTTTAAAAGGCTTGAACTGAATCTGCAAACATGACCACTTTGGTTAAGGGAAATGAATCACATTTCTACTGCAGTTCAGTTTTAGGATTTTTAATGTTAACCATAAAAGGGGAGTTCAAGGTTTAACTAAAAATTTGACATTCGGGTCATGCTTTTCTGACTAAATGAAAGATACGTGACTATGCGACAAACAGTTTTATCTTGTATATCTGTGGTTTCTGTCTAACGATAAGAATACAGCATTCTACAAATCTTGAATTTTATCCCTAAAGGCAAAAGTTCTTTTGGTCCTGATTTGATACATGATATTTTTATATAGTACATTCCAATAAAAGTTCTCTGCATTTGTTGCTTTTAAAAATGACGTGGTGGAGTCAATCCATGTAACCTTCTGCAGATGGCTGTTAGGTATCTGAGAATGAAGCTTTGAAAATGTTGAATTTTGTGAGGAAACTAACCCGTTTCTTTGTTTTCTTATTTTTTTGCAGGTGTACAGGGAAGTAAGAATCATGAAGCTAGTAGATCATCCTAATATAGGTAAGATATTGAACTGACAAAATCCCTTTAATGAGAACAATTTCAGCTTCGTACCTTGCATATTAAGCATGCCCTTTGTGTACCGCATGTAACCTGAGACATTAATTACAGTAGTCAGTTACTGTACATGCCAGTCACAAGTTCAGTCCCAAGACAACACACAGGTGGCATGCACTATGATAAAAGAGGACACCACGTCACAGTTCATCGGAAGAGTTTGCAATTTGACCAGAAAGTGGGTGACGTGCCATTGGTGTTGCGACTGCGGGGAGCTGACTACAGCTTCAACCAATCCAACAGAATCAGATGGACAATATCCGTTCAAACGTTTGGATCGGAGCAGAGCCTCCGCTGTACTCTTAAATTTTGTTGTGGTATAATTTGGTAGCATTCATCCAACTCTGTAGTTGGTTTCACATTATGGGAAGGCTTGACAAGGAAAGTGCCACTAGCGCTCCTCTGGATGCGAGAATATCAATGTTATTTAGTTATTATCATACCCATTTTATTGACTGAGGCAATGTCATTGTGAGTTTTCCTCTACTTCTTTTACAGGCCAGTTCATTTCTTGAATGAAATGTAACCAGTCATCGTTTGCTCGTAGTCCATTGCACTCTCTAGACCTTATTAACAACCTCTACCGCTCAATGATGTTGTCAGTGCCAGCATTTAGTGGTTTTTGCCCTAGCAGGAAAGGCTTGTTACCCCCACCCCCCCATCTAACCTGTGCACCCATCTCTAATCTATCTCTTGTGTGGAGTGACATTGAGCGATTCCATTTGGTACTAGCACCCTGAACATGCATGTGAACACCCACCAGCATGCAACAGTAAAGATCCACCAACCATATCGTGACTCATGCAGTGGAGCATATCATGTGACACATCATACCATGTGATCGAACCGCATCACAACAACATCTGTGGAATTTTGTATTCCGGTCGGCATTAACAGTGAACTTCGTTCGTGACCTGAGGATTCCTCAGATGTTGTTGGGGACTACATAGTGTCCAATGTAATTAGTGTCCGTCTCACCCATAAATAATGCAGGCAGTATCACCCACAAGGTGCATGTATGTGCACTATGTCAACTACAGTGCCCAAGTAATGAGTAAAACAGGAATGATGTGGTATCAGGTAGTCAAAAATTGAAAGGCATGTGCAGGTAGCTTGACCCTAGCTTGAGTTCCTCTCCCTAAGGAATCGACTTGTGATGCCCAAAAAAACTCGATTACGTGGACTTTGCCCTCTTTGAAGTCTGATTTTATTTTTAGATAGCTGCTCCTGCACATTAATGTGAAACTGCAATCCTTTCCTCCATCCCATGTGTCCTGTACTCAGTGATGATTTGCAAGGGGAGTCGTGTTTTTTTGGCTCACAAGACCTGCGCATGCTCCTCACATTTTTGGTGTAGAATTCTCACTTATTCAGATTCATGTGACATCAGTAAGATTTGTGTAAGATTTTGTTTCTTACATATTCATGTTTGCGACATTTACACAGTGGTGTGATCTCAACAAAGTAATGGCAAATACCCGGTGTGTAGTAACATCAGCAGTCAATTTAGTGATTATTTTTTTCAGTTAGAAAGAAATACACTTTTGGGACTTGCCTAGTTTATGTCAGACCTCAAAACAGTACTAGCCCGGCGTACAAATTCTAGTGAAAAATGCTCCGGGCTACCTAAACTTGGTGCCTTGGTTGCCCGGTGGGCTGGTGAAAAATTCAGGATAAGCCTACCTGTTAAAACTTACCGGGAGGTATATCAAAATATTATGCTTTTCATTATAATAAATACAAGATCACAAAAACTGAGTCGTTGTGGATGTGTTTTTACTTGTGTTTTTGGAACGTGATGCTGGCGCGATAGGGCGATAAGCGACCGTGAACGCCACGAACAGAGTAGACTGGTGGGTTGTCTTAGCGGCATGGCATAGTACATGGCAGGGCATGATACCGCATGTGCACACTATTCTCGTTCACTGTTAACTTCTGCTTCCGATTACATGCCTCTGAAATTGTATCGGTAGGTCAGAATTTTGGTGTGTTTTTTTTGTGTGTGCTGATGTTATAGCATGAATGGGGATGAAAGCTTCCAAAAATAAAAATAAAAACATGTCTTAATATATGTAAAAATTTCTGCAGTCAACAGTTCACAAGAATTACGGACAAATCACACTATGCTAGTCAGGTAATCACGACGGCAAACTGGCCAGCAATGTCCGTGTGTTGCTTGGTAAGCGTCCATGATGCATCCAGACGGTTGGGTGAGAAACCGCATGCCGTGGGAGGAACTTATGAGCACAGAAAATAAATACATAAAGAAGAGACCAAGTTCTGAGAATTAACTTGCAGAATTCCTCTTGAAACAACGATGTTTTTTCAACCTGCAGCTGTGGGGTTGCATGCATGTACGACACTGATGTAATTTAATTGACCAGGACGTAAAAACTGCATGGTTAGCACATTTCCATCACGCGTTCTTTTGCGTGGGCACAGCGTGGTGGGAACCAGCGCAGCTTTGCTTTTATGCATTGAGCTTTGCGCACACGTTTTCACCACTGCAATAGCAAAACGTGAGTGGAACTCATGAAAATGACAAAAGTTTCGTCTCAAACATTGCAAATGTAAGTAGGAAAACATAAAAACAAGCATTTTAACATGAGAAAGGGTTGTTGAAAGGTGTTTTGTGAAGACAGAAAAGACATTGGCATTATTTTTATTTATTTTTTTTTATTTTGTAAATTTGTTTTTCTAACTTGCCGATACAAATTTTTGGGTCGCACTGAAAAATTAGGGTCGGTGGGGAAACCGAAACCAGAAGTATTTGTTTGGCGTTATCAATTTTTCTGACCTTAACTGACCACAGCTAGCTATACTGGGCATTGCAAAAGTCCTTGAAAGCATTTGATACAAAGTCTACACAAAGCTGCGTGCAAATAGCACCCTCTTCTGATAGGAAACATTTTTTTCTCGTTCACTGCGCATGTACAGAGGTCAGAAAGTAAGCAAAAAGTGGCAATTTTTGCCAAACATAAGCAGCCCAAATGAGAGGAAAGACGGAGCAAAGAGATGATTTTGATCCCGAATTCTTGACCAGTGACTCAAGCCACTTTTAACCAACATACATGCCTATTTATATATTTATACCATCAGCCTTTTATTTTCTGAAATGTCAAATTCTTTATTGATAAGCTGGTAACAAATGTTGAGTTTTAAAATTTTTTTTATATACGGGCTAGTAAAATATCCAGCTAACTAGCCCAGTGAGCTAACCAGAAAAAAAAGTTAGCGCAAGGCCTGTATATTCTACATTTATCCGTAATTAATTCACATTTAGCCCATCATTTATACATTATGAATGCACAGGAAGGGTTGCTGTGCATCTTTAACATGGAAGCAGGCATGTTGAAAACACTCATTTCTACATATCTCTTGTTTTTTACCACAGTTAAACTGTTTGAAGTGATAGAAACAGAGAAGACATTGTACCTCGTCATGGAGTTTGCAAGCGGCGGTGAAGTATTCGACTACCTTGTGGCCCACGGCCGCATGAAAGAAAAAGAAGCCAGGGCCAAATTCAGACAGGTTGGTAGGAGCGGAATCTACAAGTTGGGAGGGGAGACTAGCCAGTGAAAGGTTTTTTATGCTGTAAAGAAATCGGTAGTGGTGGTTGATCACTTTGATGACCTTTGGGAATGGAGTTTTAAGGGATGGATACCAGTAATGCAACAAAGTGGTTCCCTGCACAAGGGACTGCCCTTCAACTTCATGCTTGCTTTTCCACATGCATATGCCCTCCTTCACTTAGTAACCTATTCTTTGTTGGTTTATGAGCAACACAAGACTCTGAGTTTCTCAGAGGAAACAACCAATTCAATTGCCCCTGTCTGCGCAAAACACAAAATGGCCTTCATCGTTTATTGTTGGTATTCAAAGCAGACTTTGACATGACCATTGACAGCGTTTCTACTTTGTGAACCTCGTGATCCATGTCTTATTGTAGACAATCCGTTTACTTAAACATGTTAATGTGACGTTCTACGAAATGTTTGACCCTCACTGCTCTTGAATATTTGTGCCTGAAATTATGCCAGCACGAGAGTCACTTTAATTTAGAAACCGAAGCTTTTACGGGCGGTCAATTTATAAATGCCAGAGGAATATGTCTGTGGTATCATGACATGAAATATAGACTTTCACGATGCGAAATGGAATACTTGATAAGTCACATGACATAATTGTAAGCACTCATGTTGAGTCATGGCACGGCACTTTTTTTTTTTTCAGTTTTCTCTTTACGAGAACAACCATAGAAGAGGCAAATGAATCAGGGGAGGTCATGTCTACTCCGATACAGGCCCTCATGTGATGTGATATCTTGCTGTCAGTGCCTGTTGCGAATTGCAAAATAGTCTTCAGACTTGGGCCACTAGACCCGTCTTTCAAATTTGTTAGAAAACTTGATTTCGTAGAACATCCAAATGCTGCTTGTCAGAGACAGCTAATGTCATCTTGTACACGGAAGAAGTTTTAATTGTGTAGTCTTAGAATTGGAAGTCTGCCGATCTTATAGATAGCTCAGATGGCTGAAAGAAAGTGGTTTGTTAATTTTAATACTGTTCCCATTTTTTTTTCCTTTTTTGGCTCTGCAGATTGTTTCAGCAGTTCAGTACTGCCATCAGAAAAGGGTCGTCCATCGAGATCTGAAGGTTTGTATTCACCGGCACACTCTTCACAACTGAATGGAATTCCATGTCAATTCTGCAACCTGACCATTACACTCTACATCTTTTGATAGAGCTTTGACAATAGATGTGGCAACTTTGAATAGATCCCTGCAGTTGCACAGTCCGCATATATCTAAACTTTCAAAACTCAAGTTTGTATCCAAATTTCACGACTTCATTTTCTTCCATCTGAATTTGTGAGAATGTCTCGTGACAGTGCTGAGACTTGTTAAGAAAAAAGCACTTGATCCAGACTAGGCTCACCGTCGCCACTAACCTGAAGGTATCAGTTAATTTGCATGCTTTACAATGTCTCACAAGTGATTTGCATTTCAAAAAGTGTGTGTGTCCTAATCAGCTTCAGGACACTAGTTCACACTGATTAGACTTACAAAAACATATCATACGCAAACAGAAAATAATGAACTCTGAGTGTTGTTATAAACCAGTATCGGATTAAAGTATGTTTGCTGATGGATGTTGACGAGTACTACATGCAGAACACTTCCTTTATCTGTGTACTTGTTATTGAATGGTTAATGACTTCATCAGAGTGGTGTGCGCATGTCTGTCTACAAGCCATACATTCAAAGATTCTCAGCAGCCTTTCACTTTCGCAGTAAAATTTGGCATGTGGTCAAGTATACAGGGTGTTGTGAAAAAAGGAAACTGAGATACATTTATTCATTTCTCGAATGTGGCTCATTATATTGGTAACTGGTAACCGTCATCTGTTTTATCAGGATGTCCTCTTTTGTATGACACTAAGAAATCCAAAGTTCTGTCACAGATGACTGAGCATGAAGTGATTTAATGTACCACGTCAGAAGTGAATTTGCACCACATACCAGTAGCTGTTTGGTGTTCAATTCATTCTGTCCAGACATGGCTCATGTTAGCTGCAATCTCCAAAAGATATGATACCCTTCGAAAAGCGATGAGAACAAAGGCAGAAGTTTGCATTGAAAGAAATGAGGGGTATGTTGAAGGACACGGGTTATCAGGCTGCTACAAGAATGAGCCCCAATAGACTAATCCGATTAGACGCCATAACTGCTGTGGCACCGCACTCACACACACATTCTTCAGTTTGACGCGCGCGTGCATTTGGCAAATTACGACACCCGATTGGTCAAAGAGGCATGTAACGCGCGTACCACCTGTCCATGAACGTTGTGCCACCGCAGTAATGGCTTCTAATTCTGGTGGTCAAATTACACTATAAACTGTGGTTGTCTTTGAATTAATGACTTTGCTTGTTTATTTATTGCCTTATACTGTGCAAAATAGATGAAAAGTTGATCAAAAGTGATGCATCTGGTGCAAAGCCATTTCTGACATGGTCTATTAAAGCACTTGGTGCTCAGTCATGTGTGACAGAAATTTGGATTTCTTGGTGTCATACAAAAGAGAACATCATATTGAAACAGATATATTTTCCATTTACCAAAATAATCAGTCACATTAAGAAACAGATTAATTAACCTCGGTTTTCTTTTTTTTTTTTTTTAAGACACCCCGTATATCCAGTAATGTGAGAAATATTTTCCTTGCTTGTTGTATGCAGCCTCCAGCACGTGGTAGAGGAGGCCTAAGTATTCAGAGTTAATTCAAACGGTGATGTCACTTTGACAGGAAGCCTGTATTTAATTTGACAGTACACGTTAATTGTCTTGGCCTGGGTGTGTGTGGTCATGTGTGTATGCAGCATGTAAGAGGTGCTGTATTGAAGATTTCAGCAAAAACACTTCTTGTTGGATATGGATAACAGGAAAGAGAGGCAGGATATATCTTATTAACCAGAAGATTAGGCAAGGAGTCAGATTCGCTTGCATTTTAAGCTGGAAATATGGCTCTCTCGTCTTTTTTTTTTAATGTGGTCAAGCACGTCACTTGATACGTTGATGCCACATTTTGGGTCGCAAGAAGAGATAGGCATGTCAGGGTGCTGATTGTTTGGGTTTTTTTTTGACAGTTCCACACACTTTTCAGAAGTTTCCCCTACCCCTAGTTCTGCCCATTAGTAGGGCAATTGACACTTCCTCAGTTCCTCTTAAATCTATTAATACAAAAGTATAATTTTCAAGTAATCCCACTTCAGTCCTGCATGCTAAGCAGAGTGCAGTCCTTAAGCAGAAGTTGCGTCGGACTCAATTAATCTGTGCCAAAACAGTGGCAGTGAAAAATGGAGATGGTGCTGACCTGAGGCTGGATAGCTCAGGTTGTTCAGCAGTAGCATTGTATTTCAGTGGTAGTGGGTTCACATTCCACTACACAGTTCGTTTTGTTCATACTTGTGTGTATAAAATGCAAATGAGTTTGCTCAACTGACCTTATTTCAGATATTCATGAGCAAGTGTTGTAAAATTCTGCCTTACTAGTTATCAAATGAAATGCACACCTTCATCATGACATGCAAAATAGAATGCCTGAAATATTTGATTCAGGCAAGCTGTCATTCTGAAGAAAGCAATGAAACAAGGCCTCTTTCCAATGATGTGTCTAAAGATGCAAATTTGGAAATTGCTCTTAGTTGTTTGTCAATTAATGTGCTGAAGCATGCACAAGCAGACAGAATGCTCTCATACATACATGTAGGTCGTCCAATTTTTCAGTGTGCCATATCACAGCTGAAATTGGCTAAATGAAAGCGTGTCCCGGATGCTGAATTTTAGAGCGTTTGCAAATTTTGATTTGAAATTGGGATCCAAAAATAGTGTTTTTCCTTTGAATATACAGTATTCACCGAGCTCAAACTTATAAGATTAGTTGTAATGCACCCTTCTTTAGATTTGACCAGTTTATTGCCTCATACAAAGGTAACACGCAAATGGTGGATTCTGCCTTTAATTTTTCTACCTCTTTTTCTTCCAAAAGAATATTCAACTTTCCCTAAAGAAGACTTTTTCTAGAGCTTACTTCATCCAAAACAATTTTCATATTTGATTTCCTTTTTGTAGGCGGAGAATCTTCTGCTCGACAAAGACCTCAACATCAAGATTGCCGACTTTGGCTTCAGCAATGAATTCACCCTGGGCAGCAAGCTGGACACATTCTGTGGAAGTCCACCCTACGCGGCACCCGAACTCTTCCAAGGCAAGAAGTACGACGGCCCCGAAGTGGACGTCTGGAGTTTAGGTGTCATTCTCTACACCCTCGTCAGCGGGTCACTACCGTTCGATGGTCAAAATCTAAAAGTAAGACACATTACCCACTCCTGCACATAATGCATTCGAAAATCGTGAAGACTCGGGGTGTGAGTGAAATATCAGAAGTGGTATTCAACCCTTTTTTTCTCTAATTTGTCTGAAATTGTGAATTCTCGACAGGAACTTAGGGAAAGAGTATTACGAGGCAAGTACCGTATCCCGTTCTACATGTCGACGGACTGTGAAAATCTACTGAAGAGATTTCTGATGCTCAACCCTGCAAAACGCGCTAATCTAGAGGTGAGGTGAATGGTTGCATATCCAGACACCAAAACGTAATGGATCTTGCCATAAACAGCTGATAAAAGTATCGTGCCGTGCTGTCACTCTTGGTTGATACATTATACCCATAAGAAATAAGAGCGTTCTTCGTTAACTTGCTTTGAATGTGTTAACCTTCCAAGAGTTACATATGGACTCAATGCAGGTAGTGCGTAGCCAACCCACAAAAAGGTCTTATCACGGATGGCGCTTTGGGACCCATTCCATGCATGCAAGCCTATTGTGCCAATAGCAGTGTTGTCATCAATTTGTGATTGAGTTTGCACAGCTCTCGTGAATGTTGGCTTAAAGAAAGTTGCACAATCTAACAGCAGCGTTCTTGGCTTTGCTGTCACAAGGGTGTAAGTGGGACCAAAAATGCTTACAAATTCAGGCAGAATGAGGTTTTAAAAATGTGTGTGAGGTGTGCTTGGGCTGATAACATGACACCACTAAGCACGGCAAATAAATAACTATAGAAGAATACAAGTTACCAGCCAATGTGTTCTGAAAGGTATATTGCTCATGACTTGTTCAATCAACTTTTTTGGCTCAAGTACGTAAATTTGTTCTGTAGCATTTGAAACTCAGCAGCTCCATGACTTTGGTCCTGCTTGGAAGTGCAGTGACATTATTGTATTTTTTTGAATTTGTCAGACAATAATGAAAGACAAGTGGATGAACAGTGGCTATGAGGACGATGAGCTCAAGCCATACCAAGAGCCAGAACTGGACTTCAACGATGACCGGCGGATAGAGATCATGCTCAACATGGGCTTCAAGCGCAAAGATATTGATGACTCGCTCAGGAATCACAAGTACGATGACCCCTATGCCACGTACCTGCTGCTGGGTCGCAGGGCGCAAGACGTGAGTGTTGACTTCATCCTTTCTTCCCCCCCTCCCCCAACTCCTTCCTCACCCTATCCACCCTGGAGGCTTCTTTTCTTTGTTGGCCCTCTGTGTATCAGACCCTGGGGGGAAATCGCATCAGGTCTGATTCCAACCCATTAGAGATTGCATCTCCGTGTGACGACTGTTGACTTTTACTAGTGAGAGTCACGTGTCCTGTGGTGTGTCACTAGGACCAGATGCATTGAATCTCGGTTTAAGTGTGTACAAAACTCCTTCATCCTGCAGAATGTGAACTCCAAGACGTGTGGTGCAGCTTTAGCCAGTGTGTAAGGCAGTTTGGCACCACTTTTTCTTCTTAAGCAGTTCTTAATTAATTTGTAAATTGACCACAATTTGACTAACAGAATGGCCAGTGCAGTCAAAAATGATATGAAGCTTGATTGGTATTGGTTTTCGCTAGTTTTGCATGCTTGATGTTTCACATTGGGTGTTACGATCTGACCGTTTTTGATGTGATTGATAAATATCCTTGAGATAAAGATAAATTTGATACGTGGACATTATAGTCTATATGTCTGGTATTGTTTAAGCAATTTCAAAACCTAATTTTTATGATCTCATGACATTGAAGTGGTCAAAAAAGTCAAAATCAGTCGTAATAAATTGTAAAGTAGTTAAGCCAAACTTCTAACTAAAGATGAATCTAATGGACAGGATCACACTATCACCGGTCATTTGCAATTGTCACCTGCCAAACAGCAGTAAGCATTGTCATAGCTATTGTATGGGACCCCTGCTCTGTGACAGTCATTCTGTACAGAACCAAAGACAGTATTTTCCACCATTGTAGGGGTTTCGAGAATGCCCAGTTACATTTTTTTGGATTCATCCATGTGAAGTCATAGATTACATCATATTTACATTGTTTTTGAGACATTTCGACATTGTGCCACTCACCAGTTTTCATTCAATGGAATTTTTTTTCCTTCTTTTCTCAAAATCAATATTGGATTGTTTTGGCTCATCCCTCTGCCCCTTCTTACCAGTCGGAGGAAGCAGACTCAACTTCCAGCAGCAGCCTCTCGCTAACGCAGCGCAACATCCCCGATCTGACCTCTGCCATCTCCCCTTCGCCCTCCTCCCATGGTAAGAAACAGCAACGTGGCATCCCCTCCAATCAGAAAGAGAGACGGTTTAGCCATGGAGGCGAGAACTACGGTCAGTTCTTTGGGGAGGGTTGGCTTTTACACATTCTGTCTCTGTGGCACTGTCCTGCTGGCTCTGTGTGCACGGAGGGGATCTTTCCACAGTTGACTGTGCCGGGTTTTGGTTTGGTCCGAGAATTTTGATCAGTGGCAAGGATGGAAGAAAACTCTCTCTCAAACTTCTCTCAAACCTTCCCTTAAAAACCTTACTAGAACCCAAGACAGTTTTAACTCAGTAAATCTATTCCTCACCCGTTCTGTCCCTGAAATGATGGCGTCAAACGTGAACCTACTGTGTCACTTAGAGATTTGTGGGAGGGAAGGTGTCGATGTGCTGATTTTGAAATGCACAATTTTTGGTTGATGTTGGATATTTTTCTGACACTGCAGGGAAAGTGACAGTCAAGATAACCTGCCCTGAGCAGGCTGGTAGGTCCACGCTTTCCAAAAACTCCGCTTCTGCTTGCTGTAAACACCGTAGATTTCATGCTGATAGTTATTTTTACCAAGATCGGTAGATTCTAGAGGTGGTGGGACTGCCTTGAAGAAAATCTCCTGTAACATCTTAGCTTTCCAGCCTGAAAGATAGACAGTTAGACAGTTATCATGCAGAATTACTGCCTGAAATATACCCAATACAAGCCATTTGATTGAAGGGAGAAAAGTGGAGTCTTGCCGCATTATTGAAAGGAGAATTGAAATGATATCATCTGAGTGCGAATGTTTGAGATATGTTTTGTTTTTGAGATGCAACGTCATGGTCTGATCTGACTAGTTTCCTGTTGCTGAGTTAGGAGACGAGATGCAATGCGTTCAGGGAACTGAACTTTTTCCTGACGCATTTTAAGCGTGCTCAGCTATGAGGAACTTCCAATCATATAAATATCTTCTTGTTGCATGATGTTCTGGGCTGGGGGGGTTGCAAACTTACTATGGGTCAATTGTCATTTTTTTCTGAAAGTGAACTTCATGCTCATTGCCTTTTTTTCACACATTGTGTGGATCATGGCATTTATCATTTGATTCAGTGCATTCCTTTTGAGTTCTTGCAGATTATGCAAAAAAATTCAACCCCACCCCCCGACACTTCTGCCAAACGTCTTCAGTTGGGTTAATAGTGAAAGAAATATTGGAAGGTGATATTCTTTGCTTGAAACTTTCAGGCTCTTCCAACAGTAACATTTCTTCAAATCGTAAAATTTGGATCTCTGTCGAAGATGATTGTAATAATACAAATTCAGCCTGTACCAGCCACTGGTTTTTTGAGAACCAGTATCACAGACTTGTTCGGGATTTTGATTCTGAATGTAGTGTCACCCCATCTGGAAACAGGGACTGTTACGTTCTTGTGGGCACACCCTTATTCCAGTGGACCGAACCGTTTTCCAGAAGTACCAGTCCACATTTTGTCTTTGGCAGAATCGGTCTGAAAAAGTACATGCAATTCCAGTCAAATGTGTCTTATCGTCATCCAGCTTCCCTTTTTAGAACACTTACAATTTTTGGACTTGCTCAAAATGTCCAAGTTGAAAAGATCAGAGGGTTTGTTTTGGTAAACAACCTCAGTTTCTAGTGGTGAAGTGAACAACGGTGCAAACCATGTACAAATTTGCCCCCACCACCCAACAAACTTCAAATTAAATTTCACAAATTCATTCATGCTATTAACACTTTATTGAGCATCTGAGTCTAGTGAATAGGAGTCCTCAGAGAAGTCAGTTTGTTTCAAGAAAACTTGGATGCAGTGACTAAGAATCATCGATCCATTTCATTCTTATGTCCAGCTAAGCTGTAGTCTTAGCAACTGACTGTAGTTTCCTTAGCCACTGATCAGATCCTTAGACTGACCTTTGACCCTTGAGAGATCCCCTCTAATCACATCTGCTTTTTCTTCTCTTCACGCTTTCCAAGCAGTTGTCATGGAAACAATAGACCGGGCTGCACAGGATCTTTGAAATGTTTGACATCCAAAGTAAAAGCATTCCAGCTCGCCCAAACTTCTCCGTCCAACCAACTTGGTGTCATGAAAATATCAAGTTTTGAAAATTTGTTTTAACCTTTGAGCATGATGGTTTTGAAGAGTGTTACCCTCCCCCTCTACCCCCTTGTTCGTTTTGAGTCACACAACTTGTGCTCCCCTGGGTTTTGCAAATTGTTTCCGTGACAATGACCTTATGACCTCAAAGTATATTGTATATTGTTTGTACACCATAACCCGTTTGTCTTTTCCTTGTCTCCCATTGTTAACTTGCTGTGTCAACAATAAAGTCATCCGAAAACGAGGTAATATGTGGATTCCCTTCTGTCTTGGTCATGCCATTGAGCTTCCAACATCTGTACCCACTTCATCTTCAGTAGAGATGCTTTCTTACAATCTTTTTTCCCTCTTTTTATCGTTGAAATTTTTATTTTCATTTATTTTACCTCAGATAATGACTCAGTTGAAATTCGTATTCATGTGTTTGACCCATTTGTACCAGGAACATGTGTCTATTTGCAACTTTACTTTTTTTGATTTCATTTGTTTGACTCTTTCAATTTTGGATTTTTTGTGATCTGTGGTTAATTTTGCACTGATTTATTACCGATTATTCCTGAGCTTTGTGCAAACACTAAGACGGTAAAATGTGTTAATGGCTGTGCTGTCAAACAGCCACCAAATACTTAAAGAAAGCAAAGCCAAAACCCTGCTTGGTCTTAAAAGGCTGTTTAGAGATATATGCTCGTACTTTGCCTTAGAAGTCAAAAAGAATTCTCAGCCACATGAGAGGCAGAGTCATGGGTTAAAATTCTTGATTGCCATGCAGCAGTTCTGTCTTTAACCATGCTCAGTAGTTGGGTCGAACAGTGACATCACGCATCATACCCACGAGGTGACGTTTGCTTTGAAAGGTGTCATGCACACAACCATACATGCAGCACACACTGAGCTAGGATAGCACTGAGAGGGTGTGGTAGTCCTCTTCAGCTTATTAACGAGTACCATTCCTAAGGACAAAAGTACAAATAATCCTTGGTGAAGTTGCTTCAAGGTCACTGGACTGTGTTTAGCAAAGCTTCCAACCAATCTTGGAAATCACCCTTGCTCTTTTTGCATACATTTCCCTTGGTAGTTGCAGTACCTAGTAGTGTCCAGAGTAGATCATATCAAAATTCAGCCATGTGCCTGCAGCGCACATGCCTCCCCCCCCCAAAAAAATTCAAATTTATAAAGCAGCCACTAAGATATTTCAATTTAAGGAATGTTTCTGAACTCAAAACTTGGATGGTCCTTCAGCTCACAGCTTGATCCTTCTACAGACAAGAATGTCATACATACGTTCTCTGACTGAGTGTGTATAGTTTTCCTTCATGGCCTTGTTTTAGTTTGAGTTCTCGTTACTCTTCTGCATGAAAAGTAATTTTAGGTAAATGTAACTTTTTCTTCTTGTTTTTTTTAGTGTTACCCTGCCTGCTTGAGGTAACATGCCCATTTCATTTAAACAGTCTGGTGACTTCAGTTGTCCTTTGGAATGAGCGATCAACCGTATTGCGGTAGAAAGAAGGAAGCCGTTTCATTCTGGCTAGAATAGAACTATAATCCAACACGGATGCAGTGTTCTGTAGGTAGCAAAGTTAAACAGATAGGTGGAGGAGACATAGCAGGTCCCATGAGTGTCAAAGGCACATACTTTACTCAGGACAGTCTTTTGAGACACTCCATTCAAGTGCAAGCTGCTGGTCCTGTTAAATACAATACCAACAAAGATTACTATTTCACTGCAGGTGTACAGCATCAAGATTTGATGTATAGTTTTGAAAAATCAGAATTTAATGAAAATCACAGTTTTGGGGCAGAACACTGATGCTAAATGACTCACTAGCAGGATGTGAGTCCTATAGTACCACTCCCCATCGTTGTCACTATGCAGTGACAAGATTCAGCATTTTTACAGCACATGTTGAAAGGAAACAATAGTAGATGCGTGAGGTCTTATAAGTGCAGCTGTATTCACAAATACAGAACATGTTTGAGCTGACGTGACATCAGATGCTTTGTTCTTCTTCTACCTTGCCAGTTTTAAATATCCAACTGGCTCGTCGGTTCATAAGAAACACTGTGTGTATCTTAGCACAGTTGCCACTGTTCTTGGTGCCCACGCGAAAATCTATGAGTTGAACTCGTAGATCATGCACATTGTACATCATACTCATGCAAACAAGTGTGGCAACCCTAAGGGGGCTGTTGCTAGCTACCAATGCACTTTCTGTCAGCCATGCTCAGAATCAATGAGTCAATTCCTGAATCTTGCATGTATATTGGCCATCTCGGTGCTCATGGGTAAGACAGACTTGAAACCCATCCGTATTGGTAGTTGTTAGTCGTAGCATACATTCAGCCGCATGGCACAAGACCAACACGCAGATGGAAAAGCATTAATGTCCACATCATCCCTGCTTCTCTGTTTGAGGAGGGGGACATTACATGTTACAGCTGCATTGCCCTCAGAATTCAAGGCTGTTGCATCGTTTCAGAATGCTTCACTGCTTACCTCATGGAGGCATATTGTAATGCTGCTTTCACTCCAGAGTATTTTGTTCTATGTGACCAGTGCTTTTCTGAATTTCTAGCTATTATGATTTCTGAAGTGATATCAAAACACGCTTTTGACAAATTGATATTCAAAACAGCTCACAGACAGGAAAGAAAAAAGCTGATTTGTCTTCTGAAAGTACAGGTCCTAGACAATTCATCAGCAACCAGGATGTTTTCTTTTAACATGCCAAAGGGCTTTATCAGATGAAGGTACTGACATATGTAGATTTCATTCTTGTCATGTACATCTGTTATGGATCAGGAAATGACATTTCATTCACTGAAAGTCATCAAACAATCATCAAATTGATCTTCACTTGATTTGCTGTGGTTGAGCCTTCACTTTTAATATACCATGTTTTCATGAGTTCCATTATCCTAGCTTTGAAATGGTTTTCTTTTTCCCTTTTTGTTTTTTAATATTTGTGTTTATGTTTTGTACCTGTTTTTCATTAATTAGGGATGTTCTAAAGAATGTGTTAAAAATTGCTAATGCGGTTTTATATATCAACCAAGGAACTTATTTCTGGGGCTGTCAGTGCAGTTTCTCAGTTGTATGCATACAGTGTAACCTTTGACCCCATGTAGAATGAATGTACACCCTTTTCTTGCCTGACTTTTTGTCCCTCATAATTCCACAAGACCTATCAGTGTCTCCCCCAGCTTGATATTGCCTCTACAACCCAGTCAACTTTGGAGGTCGCTGAAATGTCCTGTTTTGGGGGTGATTTGTGATTGAAGGGGGAGGAGAAGGACACAGAAGTTTTTGAATCAAATCACACCAGTCCCATACTCATTCTACTCATGGTTGTTGGCATGCTGCCAAGTAGTCATGTTATCACGTTCACATGTATTAGCGGCTCACCTGATTGGTACCCTGAAACTTAGGCCATTTCAATGGCATCTCAGCAAAATGTACTGTTAACACAGTGAAGTGGGCATAACTGGGAAGTTTCCGGTTGACTTTTTTTGGGGGGGGGGTTTCCTGACATTTTCATGAAGCTGATGTTCATTTCATGCCAAACTTTGCAGAACAACTTTTACCTGGGAAGGAAGGCTTTCCCACTGATGACTCTATACAGCGTAGTTTCACAAAAACTGACAATGGGCTCTACTCTTTCTCTCTAGTCTAGGCTCTAGACTCGTGCTATTGTACACTAGGGTAATTGTAAAACAAGGATAGCCCTGGCTATCCCTGGCTTGAAGTCTAACCTGGATGCTTGTAGCTTGCAAAAGCAAATGTTTGTTTGACAGAAGAAGCTAATTTGCTGCATTTATTTGAACATCAAGTGTGAACTTAATTTTACAAGCTGTCATTCAGTACACGAGGCTTCAACTTTTATGCAGCATTTTAAATGCCTAAGAAGGTATGCATGCATGTTTTAACTGATTGTCAACACCCACCACAGGTTCCCATGTGACAAGTACCTCGTACAAACGGCACAACATTGACAATGGCCTGAAGGAGAACATTGTCATGACGCGACAGGGGCGGGCCAGCGCCGGTGCCATCGGCAACAGCAAAGGAACAACGGGTAAAACAACGGGAGGAACAACCACGCCCACGCTAGGGACCCCCAACAGCCAGGAGGGGTCATCACGGAAACAGAAATCAGCTACGCCAAAGGTTGCTCTGCCAAATCCTTTTAATAGCTTAATTAATGTTTGTGTTGGTCATTTTGTTGAGGTTGTAGCACTTCTTGGCGTAACATTGTATTTCAAAGAAGTGGCTGTCATTATGAAATGGCAGAAGAATCCTAGAACAGTGTTGCAGGCTTACTTGGTCTTAACCTAATGTGGCCAAAGACTAATGTTCCAAATTTACAGTGAAGCAAAAAATGCAATAAGTTCAAATGCCTCACCTCGCCTTTGTTACCAACATGGACCGACTCAGTATGCCTTGCCCTGTGATGTCCGGAGCATTCGTAGCTATGATTTATGTCTACCTGTGAGTACATGCGTATGATGTGCAGTATCCATGGTCTGCCGGACTTACGGAATCAGCCTGTTGTAGCTCAGGTTTTTTCACAGATGCTCGTGGCTCTGATGTGGTTAAGAAGGAAAAATGAGACAGCTTTGTTGAGTGTGTTTGATATCAATTCGTCTGACAGCACATACCTAGCAATCCGGGCATGACTAGAAGAAACACCTACGTATATGGAGACAGGGATGCTACGGGAGGAGGCAGAACCAACGGCCAGAATGAACGATACAATGTCCCGGGGTAAGTGGTAGTGATGTGAGTGAGGGTGGGAGGAGCTAAAGTGAATGGAGGAGGGATCAGAGTTAGCAATGCAGTATCCTTGCGGAAGTACCACTGGTGTATTGTGGGTAGGGGTTAGAATGCATCACACACCTTTTTTTTCTCAGCAGAGCCTGAGGCCAGGCATTTTTCTTTAGAGTTGGGTTTTCGAATGCTTGGTTTGTGTCACCATCACAGGCTTTGCGGCTGACATCGGAACTGCTTGTGGGCCAGTAATTTATATGTTTAATGAAAATACTCTAGCCTGGGTTGATGGCATATAGTCCTGTGTTCTGTTTGATTGGAATGTATGACTTCCTATTGAGTTAACAGCTTCAAATTCTGAGGAGTTCACAAATCAGGCAGAAACACGAGCAAAGCCAAGCATTGGAAAATCGTAAATAGGAACAAAATTAGCCACACTGGCCTTCTACTAACTGAGTATAAGTGAGCTTAGTTGTGAGTATAACGTGAAAGACTATCAAAGGAACTGTTGGTTTGCACTTAGTTTTGACTATTGCTTTGTAACCGCTGTCCACCCCGCAGAAGGGATCTCCCCGCATCAACAGCGAGACCGCGGCACCAGAAGTCAGCGTCCACCTCAGGGCATCCCAACAAAGGCACACCCCTACCGCCGCTGGAGGATCCTGCCGACAGACCCAGGTAAGACAGCCAGTCCGGACTCGGCCGTGTAAGGTTTCTCCTGCAGGTCATTCCATTCACGGATCCACAAGAATATGGACAGGCATTGTGGTCTGTGTGTTTCTCACTGTTACCGGAATTTAATGGATGAGGCTTGTACAGAAGCAAGGCCTCCTAGCAGCCTACTAATGTTCATGTTGAAATTTAAACCACTCTGTGCCAGGCATGGCTCACAGGTTAAAATGTGAAGTGAGCGAAGACTATCCTCCGGCTGACATTTAAACACTCAATTCCCCCATTCGTTTTATACTCAGACACAAAGTCCAAGAAATCTTGGAGGTAGACTTGGGATTGAAAAATGTGTTTCTTAAATACTGTACAAATACTATTCAAGTAACTTTAAACAAGTCAATAATGGTAGCATTTGGCTCTATAAACAAGCTTGGTCACTATACCATGTGAGAACTCAGTACCAACTCCGCAAGTGTCTAGCATCAATATATACAGGTCCACTTTTCACAAGATATCTTCATTTGTTATTTATATAAAAATGCAATGGTACAGTTGCCAAACGTCAAAGATTAAAAAGCAAGCTAGACTTGAAGTCACACAAAACGCTCGATGATAAATCAAAGGAATTTACACCACCAATCCATCAAACTGAACACTGCAAAGGATCTCCAGTTTCAACACGCCGTTACATTCAATTCACTGTACATTCACATTTACAGCAAAATTGTCAATTTTGAAAATACACCCGAAACTTAGAAATTAAACCATCAATGCAAATCAACCAAATGACACTAAGGCACAACAAACCAATATGCCACCAAGGTAA
>NW_019091373.1:88229-152758 GCF_001949145.1 Acanthaster planci
TACTACCATCAAAATATGCCACAAGGCAAAATACACCACCAAGGCTAATGGTAATACGCCACAAAGGCAAATACACATGATTTAGGCAAAATGTGCCACTAAGGCAGAATGCGCCACTACATAATGCATTTTGCTTACATGTACAAGGTGACTGACTAGCCATTAAGGCAGTCTACTCAAACACAATGAATTTTTGGAACTCACTAGAAAGTAATTTAATGATAGCAAACCCTCCTCCAAAATAAAGTTTAATCCATCGTTTCGCTAACATCCAGCGTCAGCTCTTGCTTCTAGCTAGATGCGCTAAAAACATCGTATCTGTTAAATGCTCATCAGGTAGCCACGCTCATGTGCAAGGTAGTCATGCCCACAATAGCCACACATCTTGGGCACTAGCATAGAAAGTGTCTCCGTGCCGTTCACGTATCAAACTGGGATAGACATCGGTAGAAACCTTGCGTAGTACTTAAATGCCACTTATGAAGGGTTCTAGATATGTGGCCTCCATCGTTGCCTGTAGTCGATTGCCGTACTACTGCAGTCCAAAGTCATGAAGCTGCCTGAGAGTCTAAAATACTCCCCCCAAAATTAACACTTGTCAGACAAGCAAATGGGGAGAGTAAACCGCTAAAGCCTGAAGAGCAAAGCTCTGGTAAAATAGAGAGCTTGCTGAAATAGACCACTGGCAACCAAGACAGCAAAAATGACTGACCTAGGGGAGTTGGGTGAGGCACTCACATATGCACCTCAACTCAGGCTACTGCCTCACACTCCAATGCACATGATCAAAAGGCCACATCCAATAAGCCTTTTGCCAGTTAACTTTGACCCAAATCTGATACTCTGAGTTCTTTAAATTCACGTGAACATAACAACTTGAATTCTCCTTACTAAACCCACTGTTGCTATACCTCGTGATTCAGGGCAAGCTTTTCCTTAGTTACATAAAAGACGCCTTGCAACAATCCACTGTTCTCAATGGATAAGGAGGGCATAAAGGAACCAGTCCATTCCAGAGATGGTGGTCGCTGTGCGAAAGCTTGCCCCGAATCACGAGGTAGAGCAACAGTGTTTTTAGTCTGGGGATTCAAACTGTTATATGTTTGTGTGCAGTCAGATAACTCCAGATTTTATTCAGTTGAAAATGAAAATGGCTTATTATACACATTCCACTGGCATTGTGTGTATCTACACTCTGGAGTCTAAGCTACAGGATCCACATTCTAGAGCCCTCTATATGACTTCAAATGCAAATTAGTAAACTCTCAACTTATAAATATTCAACACTTGCAAATGTACAAAGTAAAAGTGCAACAAACTTCTATGACAGTAAATAAATTGAAGAAAAAAAAACATTTTATTTAATAAAAGATAGTCTGGCTTGAATTTGACATGCCTTATTTCGAAAGTCGAAACTTCTGGCCAAAATAATGCCATCTGCAAGGTTGGACCAGGGCTTGCAAGTCATTGGCTGTGAGGTAAATCAATGGAGTACTCACTGGATTATCATCATGAGTTCACCAGGTTTTTTGGATTTTGGGTCCTTATAGTAACACGTTCTAATCTGTCTGTTCCTCCCTAACTCCTGCTCTCCAACCCCTCCCCCCCCCATATGCCACCCCCAGCACGGCACCAGGCAGTAGACTACCCTTCCTCGCATCGCCGGCGGTAGCGGGTGCCAACACAGGCACCACCAGTGGCCACATACGTTTCCCGCGGGGCGCCGTCAACCGCAACACCTTCCACGGTGGTCAGGTGCGGAGACACCCCATGTTCAACGGTCCCAACGCCTCACCTGGCATGTCGGACAGCATGGAGAGGAACCGCAACTCCATGTCCTTCTTTGGCAAGCTGTCATCAAAGTTTGCCAGGAGGTACGTATCGTGCCTTGGTGTCTGTCCACCGTGAATTTCTCAGTGTGTCAGTGTATGTATGATAGTACATGTCAGTTTTCCTTGTTTTCATCAGGGTTAGATATTTACTGAAGGTTCTCTCTCTGAGCACAGGAAGTGGTTTGTTAATAGCAAAGGCTTGAAGCATTTTATTTCATTTTAATTTTGTTCATCATGAGCATATTGACAGCAATTTGTTTTCCAATTTTCTGCTGGCCTTTTCATTTCAAAGCCTAATTTTTGGCTCGACATTTCTTTGAAAATATTTTTGTTTCCTCACTGTTTTTCCAGTCTGCCCGATTAAGGCTTAACAAAAATCCTCATTTTACTTTCTGCTACATCTTAGTCTTTCTCTTCTCATGTCATTTATTTTTCATCTTAACTTGTTTGGTAGAACCAGCCTTTGTTGTTAGTTGTCATGAAATAAACCAAGGAGAAACTGAGTAGACATCCCTTTAACTTTTTATGTTGGAAACAAAAAACAAAGTAGGATCTGATTTGCAACATTTAAATAGATGCATTACCACCAGAGCTGTTGAGCCTTAATACAGGAAAATGTTCTTTCTTATCTTTGATCAAAAGTATCAGCACTTTAAGCTTTCTTTCAAAACTTGCTGTTGAAGATGCAGTGCATCATCTCCGAATAGCATAAGAGCCACTTGGAAAAACTGTAGCATTCAATTGCTAAAAGTAGTCTGATACTTTGCTGATTTTGTCTACATCCAGTGACCTCAGAACATTACTTTTTCCTTTCACTAAAAAGCGTTCTAGAAATACTTCTGATAGCTGGAATGTAACTTAAGATCTCAGTACACAGTGTCAAAACTATATATATTTTGTGCAACACAGACTGACAAGGTTGAATTCTTAATCTGTGTCCTCATTTGTGATACTTTTTACTTCGGCTAGTGTTGCGTTAATACGTTGTCGAATTTTGTCTGTTTAATTTTCTTAAGTTTTTGAGGTATTGTGATCTGTCCAGTACCTTCCAAAGTGCACGGCATCACCATGGCTGTACGCTTCCATGCACATTACTAACTTGCATGACGTTGTATTCTCTCTACAATGGGTGATGCTCAGTTGATTTAAAGAATTCTTCAGTCGACACTGTATGCGACTGAATAAGTGATGTCTGCTACATACCAGCAGATCTTGCCTTATTTTTTATAATCATGTTAGAGTACCCAGTCGCATGTTGGTCAGGTTCCCTGACTTTAACTCCTGACTTACATGTATGTTGTTAAGGTTGTATTCTAGTTCACCAAATCGTTTTGTCACACAGATCTTCAAGAGTTGCTGCGAGAAGGCTTTAGACTTCTGATACAGAAGTGTTCCGACCTCTGACAAGGACTAGTGCAAATCTTTATTTATTGCCAATTATCGGTTCAGAGTGCCAAGCCCATGAACAGCCATGACCACTCATTCCATTCATTCCTAACTTGTAATGCACTAACTCGTGTTGATACTGTACCCCATTAACAACCCAGCACATTTAACAAGCGCATGTTAATCCAACTAGCCCAGGACACAGAAAAACATGTTTGTTTTGGGTTTTTTTTTTAACACTTTGTACTCTTTTGGCCCTGAGTCGTCCTTAGGATCAACTTTTTTTCCGTCTCTTCTGAGTGAGCAATAAAAGAGTCCGTTGCCAAAGTGATTGTAGTAACTGTAGCCTTGGCATTGGGGTTTTTTCCTGATGCAGGGCGCCCTCTAACTACAGTGACCTTGGAGTAGATTACCCTCCAGATCTACCGCCCCAATCCAGGCCTCCTACTGGTGTCAGGTAAACATGAATATTCATCAGTCACATTTAAGATTGTGCATTGCCTTTGGATTTGGAATGAATATTCGCTCATTGTGAATATTCACTATTTCAAGCAGGAACAAAAATTCAATATCTTTGGCTGTATGTTTGATATTTCTTCTACTGCAATGGTTGCTGTGATTAGACCTGAATATTCAGTTAGCCTAATTTTTAATAATTCATGTTTTTCTTCAAGGAGTTTTGAATATTCATGAGCTTGCTTATTAGGCTTGTTTATGGTGGACTTCCCTCTATCTTGAGACATATGTCTCTTTTTCCTTACAACCCAAACTCCATTTTGCATCTTCTGCAAAATTTCTTCTCTCCCCTCCCCTCCCCCATCTTTCAATTTGCATCAAGAAATACTGTAACTCCCTAAAAATCCATCTTAAGATTCAACGCATCCCTGTTTAAACATTTCTCACATTTTAAAACTGAAAGACACCTGCCCAAATCCACTAGCATTTTGCCATGTCTGCCATTTTTCAAGACTGATAATAACAGAATAATAATGACCATTATCTTGTGTGTATTTCTTGCTATTCATCCCGTTCATTGTCATCAGTGCTGGCAATTTATCAAGGTAATCCCAACACACGCACTGCGCTTTCATTGTGCCCATGTAACCTTCACCGTTTTTTATCTCTCCTTTGTTCAAAATATATTCTGTTGAAGTTTGATTTCTTGACAGAAGTCTCATGCTCTCTCTGTAGATGTACATTTTTTTTCATGTAGATTGTTGACACTTTGTGTAGAGTTTATCCTCACTCACATGCAATCTTTTTCCTTTCTTTTTATTTTAAAGAATAGTAGATTGTGTTGTGCTTGTTAATTGTTTTATATTCGAAACAAAAAAAACGTATTTGAAAAGTTGATGATATACATGTAAATTGGCTCTCTGTCAGGGATGCTAAGTTTATATAAGGGTTTGCCGTTAAACCAATGTATGTATTCACGATGTGGTCTGAGAGTTGCAAAAAATCACAACCTTGCTCTGGTGGAATTCGAACCCAAGACATCCTACTTACTAGTGCAGTGGCTCTATCACTTGACCACTGACTTTGTTGGGATCAGGTGGCCTGGCTGGAATCCAATGGAGCAGTGGATTTAGCAAGTAGCCAGTGATATCAAAGTCATGGGTTCGAACCCCACCCCAGCAAGCTTGTCTTTTTTTTTCGGGTTTTTTTTGGTGCAACTCTCAGACCTTACTCAGAATAGTGTGACTACATACATCAATGTAAGGACAATACCTGTTTCATGTATGAAATCAGTACATCTAACATTAAGCACTGCAAAATAAATGGAACCCAGAAAGATTTATAGCCGTCTGGAAAATCTTCTTTTTTTTGGTAATTATCCTCCGTAACTAAAAATTACAGCCAGTTAACTTTTTCTGGTTGTTGACAACAAAGTGTGTTCTGGAACTGGAAGAAGGGAGTATGCCATATGAATGGGAGCTGAGTACTAGAGGTGGAAACATTGCCCAAAATAGTGTTTGTTGTGTGGTTACTATATGATTTATGAATCATGAATCAAGAATAAATCGAAGAGCACTGAGTAGCCAACCAGATATGTAAAGAGTGGCTTTTCGATAATGGGACTTTTTTTAGTTTCAGCAGCAATTTATAAAACTGTTCGTTAGTTTGAATTGTGTTCAAATGTGAAATAGAATGTACTTAACCGCATGATGCTGTATGGATGGTGTGAAGCAAAGAACCCAAGCCAAGCTTGCATGTGTTGTTAAGCATCACCTGGTGTTACGTTGTCGAGCCATGCTTTTTTGTCCCCGTTTCTTGTTTTTTTCTTAGTCTAACACTGCGGCATTAGCCCAGTTGTTAATCCCTGCTGGGAATATTCATTGATACTAGATGTTGTCTTGTTCCCAGTATTAGTTTGTCATTTGAATCAGCTTTAAATAGTCAACTTATTCCACTTGTAATGTCAGCTTAAGCTGAGTAACACTTGGGTGTGAGAATTTAGCTTTTCAGCAGATTTTAAGTGTTGGGTTAGATTTTTATTTTGAATTTCAGCTTTTTGAACATGTGCAATTTACAAAATTGTTTGAACTTTTTTCATTTTAGCTTTTTGCTAACTGTTTTTACTTTTTTTGTATGCTGCCATTCAAACCCCTGTGAATTGAAAGGGTGTTTCATTCTTTAGTTTTGCTCCAAGATTAAATAGGGCTTTATTGTGGGAACTGTAAAAATGACTTTTTCTCAACCATGACGCTGAACTAACACGTAAGGCTCTTCATGTTGCTGACGTTAGTTCAGAGTTACTGTCACATGGGTATGTGAGGTTGTAGAACATAGAGTTGAGTAAAGTATTTGATCTTGTAACTGGTAACTGACCTGCTTCAACAGAAACTTTCAAAAGTTTTGGCCACCTAAAGCAGCACTGTTTTCCTAGACTCTTTCATGTAGTGATACATTGAAACCCTTGCACGCACCGTGCTAGCATAGATCTTTGCACTCAGAGATTCATATGAGCTTGCCACCTCTGTTGACTCAAGTTACTCGGTAGACATCTTGACTTAAAGAAAAAAAACTTGTGAGGCTGTGTTTGACTTAGTTTGCTAACATATGCATTTAAACTGTTTCTAATCCGATTTCTTTTTTTTTCCCCTTCTGTTTTTCTTTGCCCTCTTTTGTTGTGTAATACCAGGTCCATTACTGAACGGGACCCGAACCGGGAAGACCCCATCAAGCCTCGGTCGTTGCGTTTCACCTTCAGCATGAAGACCACCAGCTCCAAGGATCCCGACTCCATCATGGCGGAGATCCGGCGGGTGCTGGAAGGCAACGCGGTGGACTTTGAGCAGCGGGAGCGCTACCTGCTGTTCTGTGTGCACGGTGATGGGCGTGGCGACAACCTGATCCAGTGGGAGATGGAAGTCTGCAAGCTGCCCAGGTTGTCCCTCAACGGCGTCCGCTTCAAGCGCATCTCCGGTTCCTCCATGGCCTTTAAAAACATTGCCTCCAAAATCTCCAATGAACTGTGCTTGTGAATAGTCAAAAGCTTCTCCTGTAATTATTTTTGGTGGTTCCTCTCAGTTTTAGACTTAGTCCCTTTTTTTAAAATTTCCCTGTTGTTTTTTTTAGGGCTAGCTAGAGCTGGAGTTCTCAAAAGACGATGCATCAACTTGTTCTTTAAAGTGTTGATCCTTGAGTTTGTAGACAGTGACAGCACAGACCTGAATGAGAAAGCACTTCAATGCAACATTCCTCTGTAGCAAGAGACATTTCACCTGAGATTCACTCGACAGCCAACATTTCTATGGGTCATCTATCTGTACATACATTTCTGTCTAGAAAATAGACCTCTGCATTGATGACTTTGAGCTTTGTTAACATGTGTGCTGTCCTGTGGTGCTTAGAGGACCGTGGATTCCCACTAGTTCATAGGAAAGTGCACGTCAACAAAGTGTGACTTCATCAGTACAGCGGTCTATTGGTTGGCTTGCCAGTCTTGTCAACTAAAAGAACAAACAAGAGGGGAGGTCTTTGAATTTTTCAATGAGGTTTCTGTTTATCAATTGGATAGTCAGAAATGTGATAACCAGTTTTAAATGTCTTGTGACTAATGAACAACCTTACCCTGCACATCTCTCCCTTCACCAAGCCCATCTTTGCAGTAGTAAGAATTAAGTGACGATGACTGCAAGTTGGTGTGCCACTTTTCCTTTGTTATCATATGTGTTCAGAGTGTGAACTGTTGAAAACTTGGTGGCTAACCTACCGTTGTACGAAATTCATTCAGCCACGAACAGTTGTCCTCTGAGATGTTTGGGTTATTTTCATGTTTTCTGACTGTTCCGATGAGCATGTCCGATGCCTTAATGCAGTTAACCCACATGCACGTCTGGAGTTGTTGAAGAATGTTACCAGACTGTTCAGTGTGTTTAGTTTAGCTTGACGGATTAAGATCACACAAGTTCTTCCTGGTTGAGTCATGAAGAAAAACAGATGAGGAGTGTGATTTTAAATGTTGTTGAACTTTCAGGCTGTCACAAGGCTGTGTGATCACTGTCACAAAACTTCATGATCAGTGTCACAGGGCTCCGTTATCAGTGTCACAAGAATCTGTAATAACTGTCACAAGACTTTAATCACTGGTTCAAGACTCTGATCTCTGTCACAAGACTGTAGATACTGTCATAGGACACTGTGATCACTGTCATAGGACACTGTGATCACTGTCATAGGACACTGTGATCACTGTCAGAAGACTGACCACTGTCACAAGACTCTGTGATCACTGTGGCAAGACTCTTTGATGACTATCACAAGACTGTGATCACTGTCATAGGACACTGTGATCACTGTCACAAGGCTCTGTGATCACTGTGGCAAGACTCTGTGATCACTGGTTTAATTAAGACTCTGATCTCCGTTACAAGACTGTAGATACTGTCATAGGACACTGTGATCACTGTCACAAGGCTCTGCGATCACTGTCATAGGACACTGTGATCACTGTCACAAGGCTTTGCGATCACTGTCATAGGACACTGTGATCACTGTCACAAGACTCTGTGATCACTGTGGCAAGATCACTGTCATATAAATCTTTGTTCACAAGACAGTGATGAGACTCTGTCTCATGATTAAGATCTTCATTTACTTGGGTTGAAAAATGGTCCAAGTCATGGAAAGGCTACTTGTGACTCTTGCATTCGTCTTTTTAATGGGAGAAATATTGCACTTTGAAAAGTGTTGGATTAACTTTCTTCAGCTTGAAGTGCTTTGTGTCGCTGTCAAACTTCAGCACCGACTTGCATGAATCTTTTTTTAATTTCTTACCTAATGTTCCTGTATAAATTCTCTGGCAGGAACACACATTACCGATGTTATCAGTTGAAATATTCCTTTGAAAAAATTATCACTTTTTAAAAATTATTTAAATTTTTTTGTGCAATCACTAATATGAAAAAAATCTCACCTGAAAAACGAGCAGCACAGTTGAAAAGACTTTGGAAATCTTGGTGGCAGTGTGATTAATTCCCTGTGTCCGTGTCATAGTCACTATCATGGAGCTGCTTTCTACAAGCTGAATATCAGACCTCTCGGCCGAAACAATTCACTGGCCTCCGTCTCATGGCATAGCATGTTTCCATGATCACTGCACACTCCATCAATCTGCTTTTAATCATGGAAGCACTTTGCCAGTTCAGAAAAACCCTTGCGGCTTTTTTCATCCTTTTCGGTACAACTGCTTGCACAGTGCTCCTGTATCTTCATGGAAGTTTTCCTTAAATACAGCCATCACCTGCCCATCGGCTGGTGGTGTGCCTTGCTTACAGATTTGCTGGAGAGTGTTGATCCATGATGTCATGCTCAGCAGCTCATGCAACTAGGGAGGATTAACAGGAACACTGCCTCCAAGATTCTTGTAAGTCTGGGATAGATCGCACAATGTAAAGAGCCTGATGGTTGTCTGTCATTTACCTGTAAGTACAGTTGTGCTGAATACCTTCGTGTTGATGTTACTTACAGCCTGTGCTGGATGAGTGAACCATTCTTTCCCCTAAAATGGTTTAATTCAAGCTTTTTGTGGGTTTCATTCAATTGTTTTTTTTTTTTTGTATTTATTTATTGGTTTCCACTGCCTTTTTTTCCCATTTGAAGTAATGAGGAAAGAAAAACGAGACAAGAGGTCCAGTTTGATATCTGTTATCAACGTCAAATTCCAATTGTAGCATGTACCAGGTACAAATATTTCTGTGTGTGCAAATTTTCTCAACAAATTCAAAGAGAAAAAAGAGCCGGCTGAATTTGTCAAAGATCAGCTTTCAACCAGAAGGCTACCACCATGGTCTCACTTTGTGTTGGGGAGGGGGTTGGTTTGGTGTTTTTTTTTTAATTTACTCTAGGAATTCTTTGTTTACCAACATGTACAGTCATATCTTTGTATAGAGTAGCTATCCACAAGGCTGATTCTGACCGTTCATCACTTTTGTTAATTTGTGACTGGAGTCAGCCAGACATGCTAACCAGCCAGCTAGTGTGTAAAGTGTAGGATTGAGTCCGTTGTACACATAGAAATCCCTTGGCTAAGCCACCCCAAAATGTACATGCCTATTTTTTTTGTTGTTTGGGTTTTTGCACCAATCTCATTTTGCATAATGTAGCTGATGCCGTTGTACAGATTGAAAAAGAAGTCGTCATTACGTTGCCCAAGACATAGCTTTGCTTTTTTTCTTATTCATTAATATTGTTCAGCAGTTTCTGAAACGAAGTTCCAGTACAAAATCCAACACAGCTTTTTGCTGTTACTTCCAGGATTTGGTGTCTTCAAAAGTCTTCATTGTGTTCACTGTCGCTTGTTTCATAGGTCTCTACATCCAGGTGACAGGTTGCATTCCAATCTCCTGGCAAGCAGTGATAAAGAATGAATTTCTAGAAGAATCAGATCAATGTGATAAATAACTGTGATCAGTGTGGTATTTTGAAGGCTTACAACTTTGAACAGGTGAGCCATGAAATCTTATTCTCCAGTGAGACCTACAGATAAGGATGACTTTGCTTACAACACTTGTTTGTTGAATGGTTTGTTGGATGGAGAGATACAATTGCAGTCATGCATCTTGCATATGGACATTGACATTTGAAATTTGCCTCCTTGATTTGCATGTGGACACAGCACGGATTACATCACTCCCTTACATTGGACTCGATCCATAACCCACACCAGTGAATAAAGTACCCTTTTTGAAGAGACAGAAGACTTGCTTTTGATGAAACTGTAACCTTAGACCAAAAAGCCTGTTCATTTTTTTTTTATTTACTTGTGCTTTTTGAAAGCCCAGGATTCCAGTCTTTTTAAATGTTGATTTCTTTTTTTGTAAAAGAAGCATATGTTGTGATGGTATCTCTGTATGCGGGCATTCCTACAGAAAGGGATCCCAACAGTGTTCGTAATGTGTACAGGTTTCACCAATGAAGTACAGTATGTAGAAACAGTCAGGATAATTTAAAGTATTGTAACTAAATGTTGATGTAAAGATAACATTAAAAAAAAACACAGTGATCGATCCGAAAAATAATAAACAGCATGGAAACAAGCAATTCTTAGTCATTAGCATAAAATGAAATAAAGCCAGATAGAGTGAGAGACCCCGTGAGAGGTGGTGAGAGGGAGTGGAGGGAACTAATAAATGCGGCAACGTTTTGGAATGTCAAATGGAAGCTTAGACAAACTTGAGAATTCCAAGAAATCCATTTTCAGTTGGTGTTCCAAAACTCAGCCGTTGAAACTTTTACTCAAGACTGATGTTGATAATTGTACAAAATGACAGAAAGCCTTGGTTTGTGCTGAACGCAGTTTTATTTTTTTGTTTTGTTTTGTGATCCTGTGAAGCTTTCTGGATCTGTAGATGTTAGCATTGCCACCCAGAGAATTTGTCACACCGCATGATATGTTGTATCACCGACCCATCCACCTTACAGGGCAGCAGCGGTGTATGGTCCCTCCAGGGACAAGCAATGTCCAGCCCTGCTGAGCACCAGTGGTGACTGTTCTTTCTTATCACCAGGGATGCCTGGTACCCTGTGATATAGACACAGCTTTAAATGGGCAGATTCCTGTACATCTAACAACCAGTTTGTTCACCAGTGAAGTACAATGTAAAACACACATCAGTGCGGTGTGATTCAATTCTGTCAAATATCTCAGTGTAGCATTTCTCACTGTCAAGTTTAGAGTGATTCTCTCTCCCTGTGAACTTCCACTGTCTGGATATAAACATTTTGTCATGGATAATAAAAGACTAGCAGTGTGAAGGTTCATTGTGATTTTCTCCTCTGCCTTTGTCTCACTTCCTAAAAAATCCAAAAGCCCTGTTTTTGTGATCTGTATCTTTATATACCATTTGCGTGTTGTGTCCTCGGTTTACAGTAAGAGCTGGAATTGAAAGCCAGCAGTGTATACATACTGTATAGACAATAAATACAAACGATTGGTCAACTGATCAGCGCTTTGTTTTGGCCATTGTGTCAGAATCTATACCCTGCTTATGATTGGCTGTTACACTGTTGCCAAAGTGTGAGGTACATGCTTAAACTGGATTTGGCATCACAGGATGTCAGGGTGCTCTGAACGTCTAGCAGTCAAAAAATTAGCAAGAAGCGTGGACAGTTATCCCTAGTTATTTGACTCTCAACCCTTTGGGTTCTATTCCATGTTAGCCTGACGCGTCAACATCATTAACTTGACCATACCATCCACTTGAAGATGGCACAGGATCGCACCAGGCAGCTTTGTGCTGTATAAAGTTTATACAGCCTAAGTGTTGCCGTTTGGTAGTCTGAGAGATTTTCAACACAGCTTTTCATCCAAGAGGGTATTTTTCAGGATCATGGTCAACATCTTGCAAAAGTGGTATACTGCAGCTAGTCATTTTGCAAATACATTATGGAGCCTTGCAAAAGTTCCAAATCATTCAAAAATTCAAATTTAAAAAATGGGTGACTGAATTGGAAATGTTTCCTACATTATAAGTCCATGCTATGGAGTCTTATTTCACAAGCCCTCTGTTACATGGGACATCCATCATAAATTTTCTGCAAACTAGGTTTGAAGTCTGAATAGGGGTCTGGTGCTAGTAATGTCATAATCTTCACAGTGATCACTATAACGCTTTTAGGATACCATACCTTCTTAACGATGCCTTGATATTAAAAGTAATCTCGATTTTAATAAAGGGCACTGACATATGTTCAGCCAGTTAAACTTCAAATGTTCTTTTGAAAAAAAATCTTAAAACAGTTATAAACTGGTCTTTCTTTGTGATAGACTTTTTCAGTGTGGTCAATTTGTAGACTTCAATTTGATTTCAAACCAGAGATAAATGCATTTGTGAATCTTGTCTAGGTGAAATGTCTTAACACTTCAATCAAAATGACATCCCTTCGTAAAAGTCCATGTATGATACATGTACGTGCAATTACTCCACACGAGGAACCAAAACGCTTTTGAGTGAAGAGTTTGAACCTGTCAGTCCTCATTCCCAACAAGGAGACTCGGCTATCTACCATTAGTAGGTCAACCAGAACTACACCTGGAATAGAAGATAAACGAGGAACCTAATTATTAAAAATAAATGCCTGAAAAGTGCACTAATCTTTCAGGAAACTCCATAAAATCACAGGTTTATTTGCATTAGGAAGTTGCTTTGCCCTTTTCTAGCTTACAGGTTTCCTGACCACCTTTTTTTTCCTGCATCAAGCACCAAGAATAAAAACAAGATAAAAGTGCAAAGTAAATTGTGATGTATTTAAAACATTTTTTGAAAGGAAAATCCTTTTTAGTTCAAATGCTTTTATTAAGACAACTTCAAACTTGCATTTTTGTTATTATTGAAACCCTAAAAGTTCTTATTGGATGGCCAGAATGGAATGGATTATTGAAATATATGTATTTGAGTGTTTTACAGAATTTATTAATTTTACAATATGGCATGTCCCAAATGTCAAGCTGCTACCTGGGGACCAGTGCAAAGTGAACTGTATTTCTGGAGCCTGAGACTTTGAAATGCCTCTTCTGTTTTTCAAGTAATCAAAATATTTTACTTGGTAGATATATCGTCACAGTTTTCATGAAGAGACAATTTTCTCATTGGATTGCAAAACATAAGTTTTGAGAAAATCGGTGGTCTCTTTTTCAAACGCTTAATTTTATACACTTTAGCGTTGCTTTAAATTCATTAATGCTACTCCATGAAAGAGGGGATCTTACATGACACAACTACAAAACTAATACTTGTAGAGGTTCATTAAAGTTGTTTATTTTGTAAACAAACAAGATTGTCTGTTCGTGAAATCCTGAAATTTGTGCTTAAAATTGTCTCTTCGTGAAAACTGAACGCACAGTACACACTCTCACTATAGCGCGTGTACCAGGTGCAACATTGTTACATTTGTATACATTGGCTGGAGTCAAATTGTCTCTTTGTGAAAACTGCAAAACCAGTTTTGCCTGTGGTTTTGATCTTTTTGCCAACGTTATATCTATGGAAGACAAAATTGTCTCTTTGTGAAAACTAAGAATGCAGTTTAGTTGAATATTACCTCACAGAGATAAATGTGATTTGGGTGATTTCAGTAGATTTGGTAAAAAATGGTTATATTAAGTTGTAGGCATTGCAAAGCCTAGTTGATTTTGCCAAAAACAGAAACTTGAAAAAATGTCTCTGTCCCTTCGTGAAAACTGTGACAATATGGAGCTACATAGCCCCCTCATGTGACCAAGTATGAAAGACTTGAGGATCCCATGCCTCTTTTCCAAACCTGGACACTCTCCAACTTCTGACTTCACACTGCCCTTGGAACCATTCCAAATATTAGTCTTGCATTACCCATAATCTGATGTTCCTTTGGCAATAAATAAATCTTTGGCAAGACGAAGTTTGTTGGAAAGTCTTGACTCGCCACATTTGCACTCGCCATTTGAAACAAAGGCTAAGGTTCAGGAAACCTATCGGCCCCAAGCTGGACCAAGAGAGGACGCAACTTTCTTAGCAACAGAGCCTCCTTTGGTAGGAACTTCACTTTGCTGGTTCACAAAATGACAATGAAATGTACGCCTTCAGGTTGCATCACTACCAACTCCCAATCAGCATGGCTCTATTCAACCAATGAGGGGGTGCTTCTGCTCAGTCAAGAGGAAAGTAGCCACTGCACATAAGCAATTGAATCTTGCATCATCTTTGGTATAATGCAATAATTAATTTTTTTTAAGAACAAAAACACATCCAATTACAAAGTTGTGTAGATATGACTGATTAGAAAATGTGGAGAACTGTCAATTGTGTTGGTTTTCCCCAATGTGATGGATAGCCATGCATTATATTATTATGTTTGCATGCTTGTAAGATACTGTAGAGCAGATATGTTTTGTTTTTCTTACATTTTCCCTCAAATTTTTACTGAAAAAATAAGTGGGATAATATCATGATGAGGCTGCACATGATGGTGTGTATTGCACTCTTTGTCTTTGTTCATGCAGGAAGGCAATCCTGTAGAACGTATCTACAAAGTAACCTATCTCTCATGTTTATCCAGTCACTGATATGTAGAAACAAAACCCACACTGTCTAGAACTATGGGGTCCTTCCCACAAACCACTCTTCACTATGGGGTTTTGAACAGCGATGCATGCGTCCAACTCCATTGTTTCTACGGGTAGTGTTTTTCAGATGATCGTGCCAGCAACAAGCAGTGTTCTAAAAGTGGTTTTTAATTTACTGACATTATCTACAATTGAACATAGGGAAAAAAACAGAAATCGTTCTACTGTTGTCTCATATTTTTGGCATTTGGAACTCTTCAACTGTACCTCTGGCATCTGCTGACTTTTGGGCCGATACTTCAGAAGTAATTCTTCAGTTTATTGTACTTTTGTCAGGACGTTTCATCATCGGAGGGTTCTTCCAATTTGTTTTCCTTTTAATTTCTCTGAAGTTGTATGTAATCGAATCGCACTGGAAATATTGTTGAGTCATACCTTGTCATTTCTGCACTGAAGAAGTAGCCTGTAGGAGCCATCTGCTGTCTAGTTGACTGGGTGTCATGTGCAGCGTGGAGCGCACTAGGATCCAGCCAGGCTACTGCAATTGGTTTTTTTGTTTTGTTTTATTGTTTTTGTTTTTTTTACCTGACATGGAAAGCAAAAATCTTTGTATGTAGGACAAAATGACTATTAAAAAATCTTTTTCAGTTCATAATGATCAATAATATGACAGGATGCCTACTGACCAAATAGAGCTATGCCAAATATCCGATTATTTGATCGATTATCGAGTATTCGAATTGTATTTTCCGAATTCGATTAGTCTAATGCAAAAGTAATAAAAAGGAAGAATTTTGTTGTTATAAATGAGAAAAATTGCACAATGAAGGCTTGTTTCAAGCAGATTAAAATGAAAAGCAACAGAGTAAATACATCCTGTGATTCAAAAAGTAAATTCATTTAAAAATTTATAAGGAACAGAAACTTTCAACAGGGCAAGAAGTATTGTTCTTCTCTTCAGTCTTGCTTAATCGTGGCTGGAGATAGTCCTAGAAGTGAGAAGCTGTTATGGTGATTATAATGTACAATTGAGTGCATTTTTGCAACTGATTTTGTAAATGGTTTGAATATTCGAATTATTCGCATTGACTTAGCCCTATAATCAAAAGAAAGTGCAAAGAGGGGGTAAATTGGAGCTATCTGTCACATGTGTGGAGCTATCACAGCAGAGTGGTTTTTATAGGAGTACCCCTCTCAAATATTGGGAGGGCCAGGGTTGTACCCAGGTCAGGGCTGGGGGTTGGCATTGCAAAATTATAGGTATTGTATAGAGGGCTTTATATTCTTTCCATTCTGGTCTAAAATATAATGATTGATGGAAATTTATGGGGGGGAGGGGTAGCGAGGGAGGGAGGGTCAAAGCTAGCCCCATTCTTCACCCACCTCGAAAAATGATTGGTCCAGATTTCTAAAGAGTATGTAAGTCTTGTCCCCAGGGAAGATTATCTTGGCCTATTTATTGCCGATGATAACTGCAACATGCAAATGCTCATTTGCAAAGGCACATGTGAAAAAAGATGGATACTAAATGTAATTATGTACATGTATGCTGCCTGGCTGTCTTTTATTTTGAATGATGTCTGCAGTATGGAGTTATTAATAGGAGCCCAGTGTGTGTCCAAAGGAGTCTCCAGCTATGTTTTTTGACTTCACACTTAGTTTCCATAGTTTGGTTCTCCACTACTGTGTAAAGACCCTCTGGTTCACTTTCCACTGCAGAAATAAATCTCAGAGACTTTGTTTCATCTGATCATGACAGTCTGTGCTTTTAAACGATTCTTGAGCCGAAGGCTGAATGTGGCAACTGTGACAAAGCATCTCCATGGACATAGTTGAATACGGCCCAAGTGTACCTAGAGGAAAATCTACGCACCCCTGACTGGCAACATTTCAGTCTACTCCAGACACTGTTGTGTGACCCCAGAGTGAGGCTGTGTGTTGAAGGCCCAATAGACCTAAACCATAATAATGTCACGCTTTGTTTACAAGTGTGCTTTCCTATGGGTACTTGATGGATTGTGTTCTACCCATTTGCCTCAGGAAAGCTCATATGTAGACAAAGCATGACATCATTATGTTACAAGTCAACTTGTATTCAAGATGTGGGTATTGGCCTCAACCTGCAAACCTCTGGTAACACCTTGGTTATTCATTAGTGGCGTATTGCACTACTAAACAAATTTCAATTGTCTTTGTGGCCTGTGGCCTGGGTTAAAATTTATTAAAGGCCCTGTCACACTTTTGCATATATCAAGTCTCCATGAGTTCTCCCTTAAAATTGTTCAATACGCAGCTGTACGCTCAAAATTTCTTTTGTGACTTTGACTTAAGTGCGATGCACATCTAGCGTGCATGTAACGAGTCCAGTGCATCCATTGCATAAGAGGTGCATATGCAGTGCGTATGCAGTGCACAACACTATTTTTCTTGTTGCGAATAGCTGTGTATGCAGTGCACATGCCGAGCATATTCTGGACGCATCCGACTTATGCTGACTGCCTGCCTGACACACTTCTGATGAATGCCGCGCGGATGACAGCAATCATGTGGTCTCGCCAGTTCGGCCTGAATCTGACATCTTCAGGAGGTCTGTTCACTCTGGAGTCTAGAGAAGCCTTCATACTTAACCCAATCTTGAGTGTACCCTGGATGTACGTAAAAAATATGCTATCTGTGCGTGTCTCGTAAGTTACAAATAGGTGCAATGCCCTGCCCAAATTGCAGGACAAATGGTATTAATGTTTGAAATACGTTGGCATTCGCTATGAGTTTGTTCTGCATGCATTGTATCTGCGCTGCAACTATACCATGTGTATGTCCAATTTACGCGGCTCTTATGCTGATGGGGTGCGTGCAGGGAGGTCAGCGTGTTACTGCATATGAACCACTTATCTCCCACAAACACATTGTGTACTCATACTGCACGTGACTGATGCAGGACTGATGCACTGTGTATTTATAACTTATGACCTGTATAACAGCGTACGCAGCGTAATTTTGTGCATGCCTAAAACTTTCCAGCATACTGGGCCGTACTGTGCACATGCCTGCATAAATAACACAAAAATGATTGAGATGCATACATGTATGAGGTGCGAATTGTGCATACAACTGTGTATGAAAAAAAATATCAATGCACAACGCATGAGGAATTTGGATATGCAAAAGTGTGACAGGGCCCATGAAGCATTGATTTAGATGTTCCTCATGCATTCTGTTAAGAAAACTTGCCAGGTATGTAACCCTTTACTTTCATATTTTGGATAACCACCTTAACTTGTCTATAGTGTCTTAATATAGTGGATATTTAAATTCTCTCAGTTCAGAACTTCAGTTAAAATTTTGTACTGATTTCAATTTGATCACGAATCCAGACTTCAACCTAACTCCCTAGGTAGGTGCAAAACTATGAATTCAGGACTTTTTGGGTCACAACCAACCACACTAAGAAAAATTACCAACAAACCAATAAAGTAAGTCTAGACACTGTCCTCCAGAAAACCAGTAACTGATTTATTCAATAAAAGGATTGTCAAAATGTCGTATCTAACCCAAAATTCCCAAATTAACCAACTTCTTTGAAGTTAAATATTTGGAACAAAAACATAAGAAGCTGTCCATTTCTAGCCTAATTCATTTCAATAACTTGTAATTGTAAAATTCAGTTAAAACTACAGCATAAAAACAAGTCAAAAGCAAGAGAACATTACAGCATATCTACCACTTTACCTGATGTAAAAAAATTGCCAATAATACCTCAAATTAATGAGTTGCCTTTTGTAAGACACTAAAATCTACAGTATATGCAGCAGATGCATAAGAATTTAAATCTCAAAACTTGAGAAATTCTGGAATTGATCACTTTTGAATAAACTTTTTCAAATGAACCCAAATTTACAGAGATTGGCATACATAGCAGGTGTATCATTAAGATATTGTAGAGATTGGAGAAACTGAAAGACAGAAATCAAACTCACTGACTAAATATATACACACACAAAAACTCCAACTTAAAACAATCAAATGAAAATAAGTACACAGTGAGACTTATGAGATTTGTCAAGGCACTGCCAGAACAAACAGACTCACAAACGAAATTACTCAGAAATGCACTGAAATAACATGTAGAAAGAAGAAAGTAGTTTCATACTGTGATTAATATACAATGGAATGCAGAGTTCTTGTGGATTTTTCCCCTTCTGAATAGGTCGATCTCATACAAACAAGTATTAACCGCAAATCCTCCATATTAGAATTGTTTCAATGTCTAGAGTAAGAAATATTGCATGCAAACAGGACAATCACTTGGAAAAAAAATGCTCTAATCACCAAGAATACTTGTGTTTGAGTGAAGAAGGTGTCAGCAAGAAAGACAGAATGCTTCCTATTCAGTATCAGAATCTTGTCGATGATAATTGAACAGAAATCAGATAAACATTAACAAAAACTTTAGCTTCCTGTTGAGTTTTGGAGGTCTTGCAGCAGAAACAAAATTGTCTAGTGATGACTTGCCGATGAGGTTTCATTCAGAAGTAAATAAAATGGTGTAGTGTTGTATCATAATGATTATAATAATTAAGTGAGGTTTAAACAAAATCAAATTTCAAGAAAATAAAGACATGTTTCATCAACAATCCTAAGGCCCCAGACAAAACCCCATCATCATCATCATCACACAACCAGTTAAAGATATTAAATTTGTTGCAAAATGCAGTATTTCCAATTTGAAAGGCAAATTCCAAACATGTTTATCAATATTAAGAAAAAACTGTACTGCACTGAGCCTTGTCTATTTCAAGAGACACAAACTGAAAGCTCAAATATCAAATTATTTACTTGGAATAGCCCTTTCTCCATTATTTTGTATAAATTCCTAGGCACTCATCTGATTACCAAATTTTTTGTACAATAAAATGTCTAATTTGCTACCAGTCTATGGAATGTCGCAAAATACCCACGGAATCAAGCAAGCTCAGAGACAAAGCACTGGCCACAAGATCACGAAAATGACACTCTTCAATCACACGACCAGGCAAGAACCTTGCAACTTGGCATGAGTCCCGTCAATTTTTCTTTTCCATCTCTCATTTGAGATAAGAATGCTTTCCTATTGAAGGCACTGTAAACCATTCGGCTGATTACTGTCACGAGAGAGAGCCAGACGAGCACTTGACAGAATGCATAAATGTTTGCCAATAATTCTGATATTAGAGTAGACGGCCTGGCCACACATAATCCAGGTACCTAGCTAGCTGGGCACATACATGTAATAACCTTGCCTATGCAATGACTCAGGGCCATAACGCTTGAAATGAATTAAAGTAAGTAATATTAAATTGTTGCAAAGTGACTGAAGCGAGACCAGACTACAAATCTGCAATTTATTGTTGGACTCAACTTCAAACTTCAAGCCTTAAGACAAACAGCTGAGTTGATTCAGAGGACAAAAACATGAAGTGGCCAAGCAAGATGAAGATGTTTGAGTAAATGGCTGGGCAAGAAACATCCAGAAGGCAAGAAAAAGTTTTGACATAACTGCTGAAGAAATACAAGGCAATGGAGAGGATTTTCTGTTTTATCCTTTTTTTTTTGGTACGATGAGTGGTCATCTATCTGGTATGAAACAGTTGGTATTGTTTGGCATTCTCATCAAGAAGCACGACTGAAGATTCTCACTGTGCACAGATAATCGACCATGACAGGCAACATTAATCAATTCAATAGAAAAAAATACACGTCCCTTTCAAGGAAACTCTAATAAAAAAAATTACCAATGACCATCATTCACAATATTCCACACAAATTTTAACATTTGCTCCACTTCTTTTTTAACAAAGGCTAGCTTAGGTCTTACAAAGTACTGCATTGCTATTTTTGGGGCAAACCATTTCACCTGTTCATCAAACCATCCACTGGTTTGCCCACTGGCAAACTGCTTGGATTCTTTTCTCTGAATTTGAGTAACTTGAGAGATTAAGGAATGGATGAGTTCCAAGAAGTGGATAACTGATATTTACACATTTACAGGTATTGCTTTAGGTAAATAACAAATTAGGAATGGAGCAAATTAATGTGTGCCATTTGAGCTTCACACTCAATTAGTAGAGAGGTATCAATTTCTATCTTGTCACAAAACACATTCAATTAACTAGGAAAAATAACATCTGTTTACTCTGAAATCATTTTATCTTAATATGACTTGAGTTGTCCCAAAGTACTGTTGAAATTTTACATTTTCAACAAATCAGTTTTGTTCTTTACTTTCCTTTACAGAGAAAGAAAAAAAATCTTTAAAAAGTATTCAGAATTTGTACTGCTCAAAACAAGCACTAATTACCATCATAGGCCACAGTGGGGAAAGGCACAAACTGCTTCAACCAAGTCGACAACTTTTCATGTTGTAAACATTTTCAATAAATATATAACTTTTGTCCACTACAAATCTACTGTATTCAAACTACAAAATGTATATTACAGGCTATATGGGAAAAAAGATAATCCCTTACCATAAAAAATACAAACCCACCCAGTACCACAGTAAAACATTTAGATTTGGATGACAACAAAGCATTAACATTTGTTTTTATTATTTTTTGTTATTATTTTTAAAACTGCTGTACAATTTCTTAAACTGGTAAATTGTCTCCTTAAAAAATCAAACATGACCAGATTCATAACTGGACAAAAACTGTATTGTCTTGAAAAAAAGGCACAGTTGGTATTGAAATATGGTGCAGATTGTGTGCTCTGTTCAAATGAGTAATATTTCCCCATGCAAAAGAGCTGGGTAGGGCACTGAGACAAGATGAGGCACTGCTATCATCAGTCACAATTTTTCTCTTTAAGATTGATAGACATTTTTAAAGTGCAGATATCAATTGGCCTAAATGTCCCTCTGCCGTACTGAAAGCCTGATTTGACAAATTTTCAGTTTCTCGCCCATCAGTTTGAATCCATTTGGGGGGTTACGAAACAAATTAATGTTGGTTGCCAAAGTACCAGTACAGCTCACACAAGATGTTTAAGAGGTACTGTCAAGTCCTGCACAATGGAGAATAAATCAGCTGGTCATAATTTCTTCACTCTGTGACAATGAACTCAGAACACACATGTAAATATAGTACTCTTACATTTTGAAGAAGACAAAACATTTCTACAAATTCAAGAAACATGAAAAAGGTTAGACAAAAAAATTGGAAACACACCTTTCTTTCCTATTGAACCAGAAAAATGAAGCAGAAACTTTTCTTTGATTCCATTCATTTCCAAATATTTACTGTCACTGTTCCATTTCAAATAGAATTGCCTCTGGTTCTCCTGCATACATGCTAGTACCTTTCAAACCAATTAAAACGTGTCAGTAGGTTCAGAAGTGGGCAGAGCGCAGAATTATGACATAATATCTGATTACTTAAGGCCATTTCATATGTGAATGCAAAAGCAAAGCAAATTTGACTTCACAAAACATTTGTAGAAAACTCCACTTGCACTGAAATGTGCTCAATCTTTGCAAATTCGCAGCATGAACCAATACTTGATCTGACATCACAATGTTGCATTCATGTTTGAATTACCCTTTAAAATAGGTCTGTGATATAAAAAACAAGGTCACCCAGAGTAGAAGTTAACCATGCACCAACTTTTCCCTGCAGTGCACAGTAGCACTGTCAAAGTCCTATCTCCTCCTTGATCTCCGCAGCTAAGAAAGATTTTATAGATATATATGTTTAGAACACTAATACATGCAATCGGAATTTAGTTTGACAGCTGCAATGGATATTTCCTGTCCTCACCCAGCTCTTAGCAAGGGTAATGAGAGGTGACGCCATCTTGAATATTAACTGTGATCTCGTGCACTGCTCATCGGTCCTGACAAGTCGAGCACACGGGCCAAGACAGACAGCCGAGGAACGGAAGGAGCCCGCAAAGGAGCAGAGTGAATAATTGTCATGAAGGATCAACAACCCTGTCCATCCCCATCCCCTCAATTTATGCCGGATCCAGTTATTCAAACAGAAAGCCCTCATTTGTTAGTACTTTTTTTCTTTTAAAAAAAGGAGGGGGAGGAGCAAGGAGAGGACATTTCACCAGGCTGTGCAGTGACAGGTGGTCATATCGCAAGTTGTTCATTCCTATTCATGGTATACATGTACACACAGTTTGTGACATACACGAGGTGCTTTTTTTTTAATAAAAAATAAAGTATCTCACAAAGTAGGTCCCTCTAAATTGAAAGAACAATCACAGACCAAAAAAAGATAAAAGATTTTGCATGCTTGTCGGAGTCCATGGAAAAAAAATTGCACTCTTGCTGCAAACCTAGAAAACAATCAGCAAATGAACAAAATCATATCGTTTGATTACTCCACCCCCCCCAAAAAAAGATTCTCACTGACATCTCTTCCCCAACTGAATTTTGGCTGCTAGACTGTGGGCCCACACTTCTAGGGTATTCCTTGAGAGAATACCACCTGTTACCAATCATCTGCTTTGGTTCTCACACGACATGACAATAGCCAAGCCATCAGGATGAGGCAATTAAACTTTCCACGGACTGGAATGATGAGGAGTATATATTTCTTCATATATTTCTTCATACATTAATCCACACACATAATCATCACACTGTACCAGCCCCCAAAAAAATTCCTTTAAAAGTTTCAATTACAAAGATCAAAGAGGCACATATGTAGTTCTGTTAGAAGAGTAAAGTATTTCAAATCGACTGGCAAATTTTGTTTGTTTTTAATGATAAACATACATTCTTCTCAATCATAAATACATAATGGCAATCATTATTCCTCAAATATGTTTTCATAAATATGCTTTATAACTTCTTTTAATTAATTATCAAACTCTTGAGATGCATGCAGCTTACATAAAAAAGTACTTGATTAGAACTTTTTTGAGTTGTTTCACTTGGAATATTCCAAAGCCTATACTTTTTATGGAGTTGTATAGTGACGGCACAATTCCTCACCGAAATATTTGCATTCGGGTTTTCACAAACAGACAACTGAATAGCCTGCAATGTACATGTACATGTTATCACCAAGAAATATCGATATTTGTGACTGATGGAAAATGAAGTCATAATGGCAAGCACACAAGATGTGCAGAGTACCGGCACCTGCAAAAAAAATCACATTCAGAGGCAAAGCCATTGCATTTTCAAGTTTGTTCGGACTGGAGGCACATTTACATGTATATTGCTTTCGATCAGGCCACATCAGAAGATTACTAACAGGTGGCATAGGTCATCACATCAGAACAATCTTCTCAGTGATTTTCCATGATCCACTTTGTCTTGCCTTTGGCATCTTTCACTTGTCATTGTAAGGCTTGTATTCAGGAAGAAAGACAGAGATTACATGTATGCTGACAGAAATGCTAGCAACCGAGTTAAAGTTCCAGCCCTTGCCACAAAGGAAAAATGAAAACAATCTCAGTACCACCTGGAAAAAAAAAAGCTTCCTGCACGCATACCATAAAACGACACTGTCAACTCAATTAGAATGGGGGAGGGGCTTTATCTGACCATTACCCTTTGACCCGCATCCCATCAGTCCATCTCCTCTAGGCAGTTGGCAGACTTGAAGAAATCTGGCAAGGGCTCGTCGAGCTTGCCGATGACCTTGTAGATCGTCTTCTTCCAAGAGGGTTCTGTGTCCTTGCCCAGTCGGATGGCCTCAAAGAACTCCCGCAGAGTGGTGGTAGCCACCTCCATGAAGGATTCTGGCACCTGGCACAATAAAAAAAAGAAGAGAAAAACGATCCATTGAGGAGCCAAAGTGGCTTCTTGGGGATGGTTGAAACTCAAGGGGGAGATGAGAGAAAATTTGTTCCAGGTACAACTGACACCCGAGATTACATTATTAAATTTGCACTTTTTTACTCCTCTGGTCACCTGTTGAGGAGTGCACTGACTGATTGGCAATAATTCTGTGGACAGCTGATATTATGCATTGGCAAATCTCTGTCAAACTTACAGTGCGGTGCATGGACTGAACTATAAACTTCTGGGGAGAGAGGGGGGATTTGGACCATATAAATAACAGCCACATGACTACAGGTCCCTGTGTATTTTCAACTGCCAGTAAACTGGACCAAGTGGGTAGATGTACATCAAATACATGGGTAGGTCTTCTTGTTCAGGGCACCATTTCTTTCATTAAGAAAGTTGGGACCAAATTGTGGAGACAAACATATGTCCTTATTACATCCTTGTTCCCCATAAGGTCTTTATTTCAACACGTGCTGTCCTCATAACCGACAAGAAGTACATGTGTGCACTGTGTTGTGAATTAAACATTATGCATCAACAAAAATCAAATTCAATGGCATATGATGACTTCACATGTATAATCCATTCTTCATGACTCACTCGACTGAGACAAACATTTCAGTTGAATACCACAATTTCACTCAGTCAATAGCAAGTCCTCAAAATGCGGAGTCATCCCATCGCTCGTGTGTGGTGCTTTACCAACCACGAACACACAACCACATGAAGAAAATGTGCAACAAAAAGTCTTTACAGGTTCTTCCAGAGAAGAAAAGGGAAAAAAAAGTGATGAATCACCACACTGGGCTATTCCAAGTATAACAACAACATACTTCACATTTCTGAAGGGGTAAACTAGAAACAACTCCCTTTTCAGCAGCAGCTTGGTGTCATCTTGTGACTGGTCGAACAATCATCAAACAATGCAGCCACACAGAAACCAGAAAAAAAAAACAGTCAACAGGAAAATGACGACCTTGAAGTATGGTTTAATTTTGGGGCTACACTGACACTTGATCCAATACCAAGAAGCCATTTTGTTCAAAAGATCAAACAATGTCACCATACCAAATCTACATGTAGCTGGGTTGGGCAATAACACAACCGCCACAAGAAGTAATTACAGCCAAAGACGATGAGTATACATATACACACCCATAACACAGGAGTGGTGGCACCAAAATGGAAGTGGCCTTCACTTCGAAGAATACCTGCACCTTGAAATAGTGCAAGCAGGAGGCAGGGCAATTAAGGAGGAAATCAACGAGCGTCTGGATCAAAGGCAACCACTCGCAAGGGATGTGGTAGAAATCACAAAAACCTAAGGACATCTTTTTTTTCTCTCTCTCCCCCCCCACAAATGTAGGTGCTTAATGGGCACTGCACACAAGTCGTGACAAGAGGCGTTTGTGGTGCCGGGAAGAAAAGTACAAGCGACCTGCGCTCTGAACACAGCTAGGCCAGTGGTTGGCAAGCCGACACGCTGACGGCAAGGCCCCAATGACGACTTGACAACTTCCTGATTACATGGTCTTGAATTAGAAAATACCAAGAGGCCATGCCGACTAAATAATGCAATGGGTGTTTTAAGCTCGATGGATAGATAGGGAGCGGTAATTGCTACTGCGTGTGCCTGTCTTAAGGAGTCTCATGATTGATGGCCTTCCAGGAATTTTTTTCCTAGTGTTTCACTCTTTCTCTTTACTTTTGCACCAACTCAAGGTGATCCAGCCCGAGTGTCATAAAATCTTCCAATATTTGCCGAACAGAATGACCTTGGCCTGTATCACTGATTCCTCCAAAAGTGCAGGCAACTCTACCCCTCCAGAAAAAAAAGAGGAAAAAAAAAGATTCAAGTCCAATCACTCAGCCACAAATACCACACATGAAGCTCATACAATAGGCACCTGTCTGCTTCTTTCTATTTCATTTCAAAGCCACTACAATTACACTTTATGTTTGAATTCTCTGCCTCAGAATGGAGAGGGGGTTCTTAGAATGATATAAGCCTATTCAGTATTGGTGACATCCTGTCTAGAGACTCATATTAAGACTAGGTAATGTTACCAAGTCACGCAGCAAGATTGCTGGCTAATCCCGGTGTGCATCCAATTAGAAAATAAATTTTCTCTTTGACGACTCCCGAGATCCGGCTATAATCTCATGTAAGACCCTGCCAGGGCCCCAATATTCACGGCTCTGTTTGCCATCAATGTGCAGAGCAGTTCTTTGTGCTTTGACTTCAGTGCACTTGGGCCACAGAAGCCATTTTTTCACCCCAACAATCTTGCCACATTTGGTGATATGTGATATCCAATGCAACTCTTGCTTTTTGTTTCAACAATGTGTTGAGGAGGAGTACCCTGTCTGTCGTTTGATCTTTTCAAATGTCCTCTTGTCACTACATGTACCCTCAATTTTAATTCCTTGCTTTGTACATGTACATCCCCCTTTTCGGTTCACTGCCAAAAATCATGTGGGATCTACAACAAACACATAATTTTGACGTAATTTTAAACTGAATCTCAAGGAAAATGTACATGAGGGTCATTGCCATAAATGCACATTCAAAACACACCAATGCTTCATAGGACCCACTGTAAACATCTCAGTGATTTGAAGTAGTAGGGGTTTCCTTTGGAAAAGCGTGACTGCCATCACAATGTTTGTATTGAAGTCGGGAGCCTGAGGCTCAACCCTTGATACTATCCCCGTTTCCCAGCCCCAGTCAGTGGTAGTTATTTGCATGGGATTTGGGACCCTCCCACAACACGGCCCAGAATCCTTTGTGGTCCTGGTTGCTTAGCAGTCCATGGATGCGCTTGCCGGGGGCTACAGGCGGGTGTCGGCTTCACCCTGAAATATGCCATGCATTTGCAGCTGAGCACAGATCAAACCTGCCAGCACTGCATTTAACTGAGTGTGTAAACTTGTTTCTTTATTCCTTACATGTATATCAGGGTTACTTTTTGTTGCAAGTTAGCTGATTTGGGTCTATCGTGATATGCTAGTTTGTCCCAATGTCTGCATTTTAGTTCAAACCAAACCCTCCAAATTGGTAAGAACATCCTTGATTGAACCTTCTTCCCTCCAAGTACTACCTCTTGTATTCTGTTTGATAATATGGGTTCATGCATCAACATCTTTTCCTATTTGTGTTGGACTCTAGGAGTCTCAATGCAGATGAAGAAAAAATTATTACAAAAGAACTGCACTAAACTGAACGCATCAAATTGTTGAACTATGAAATGTCTGTATTGAGGGAAGATTACCCTAACAGCAAACAAATCAACAAGACGTTTCGCAGTGTGGGCCAGGTGGGCAGCAAGTGCACTTGACATTTCAAAGAAACAAAGATAAATATCCAAACACAGTTCTGCATTATTGGGAATCATTGGGGCAGGTCAGAGGAACAACATGTTTGGAACGTCTACTCCAAAACACCTTAGATTTGAATTGGCGCGAACAAAATGCAAGTTTCAGAAATGCGGGACTGATGGGGTGTGACGGAGGATATGGGTATTTTCTTTGTTATGCAAAGGGAAGTCAGACAGTATGGAGACCGGAGTTGAAAAAGAAGGGTGAAAAAAAGAGACAGGCAGCGCTTGGCCTTGCTGACAAAGTAGTCGTGACCAGCAAAGGGAATCAAAACACCTCTTTCTCTTTTAATTTTAAGAGGAAATTAATGACAAGGTTGTAGCATAAAGCAGGTAGCATTCAAAGCTGTCGTGACCCCCCCAAAAAAATTTTTGAATCAAGGATGAAGTGTTCAAGAAAGTTCTAGCAACATGACACAGTGAACAAAATTTTCTTGTAGATGTTGTCTTGTAGTTTGATTTCACACTCTTTGAGGAGGGGAGGAAAGCAATTTTCTTTGGAGAATCTATCTATCACTAGGTTTTGTCAGTTGTGGGAAGGGGCCATAGGGTAAGGAGAGTTACAATGCAATTGATATGTGCTTTTAGAAAGCACTGAAAGAAAAAGATTGCACTTGTTAACACACTTAAAGTCTTCATTGTTTTTCAACATGCATCTGATATAGACTTCTGCAATCAATGCTTAAAAAAATCCCCAAACAAACAAACAAAAACCTGTGGAAGTTTTATGATGAATCCTACAAAATCATACACACCACAAAACATTGATTGTTTTTCTTTTCTTTTCTTTTCAGGGTAATTTCTTGTTCCACTACCCAATGAGAAATGCACAACTGGCTGCTGTGCTACATGTATGTGTCCCACAGAAGACTTGCAGAGGTAAAGTTGGTCCAGACTGGTACGAGAATGCGCAGAATGTCCGGCTTCGTTTGGGTTGGCAAAACCACCAGCATTGCGTGCGAGCACTCAAGTGTTCAGAGGCACTTAACTCCCATCAATGTGTGTTTTTCCTTTGCCCTGCAAGCCAGCAACAACTATGAAAGGAATATTTCTGCACCACTACACATGCCATTGGCTTACAGTAAAGAGCACCTTTGTGATACGCGAGTGTTACCCCCGTACTCTCCCCCCCACACACACACACACAATTTTTGTGTTTGTTTGAGAAAATATCTCACACAGATCCTTGGCAATGATTCAGAGGTCACTGAATAGACACTACCCGGCCAAACACTAGTACTGAAAGGAATTCTTGCTTGGAAATTCCATCCCCCCCTCCCACTTGTTGTGAGCAGGAATGTATAACATGGCTAAAGCACTGATTCAGCGGATACTCCAACGGTTAAGCAGTTCTTACCAAGTGATTCTGCACCAGTGCTGAAGATGCTTGAGAGTTATAATAATGAAGCAAAATGACAGTGAGGTTAAACCAAACACAGTGGGAGACTATAGTGCTAAGCAGTGAAATGCCATGATGTACCAAACTAATTAAGTTTAACAACTAATTTGGGTTAGGGTTGGAATAGGATCCGATAAGAAACTTATAAAATAGTACTTTGTGGGTGGCTACCAGATAAAAATGATCAACTAGCAAACAAACAACAGCACATCTACGGTAGAACGTTAACTTCCAACACAAAAGAAAAGTTGCTTACAGTTGGTACATTTTACACCAAATGTACATGTTACGGACAGATGTCTTTAAGAAAACTTGTGGTGTTTACAAATTTAGTCAAATTTTCATGGGTACACCAATTAGAACTATGGTAAATGCTTTCAGACCACAGCAATATCAGGAATTTGAAAATCCTTGGATACAAAAAAAACACCTTATGGCTTATCAAGCATTTTCTCAATCACCGCATGTTAAAATATTCATCACTTGTGAACCAAAACTGGTGGCCGAGAAAACAGTTTGTTCTTTTCTGCCACATGTGATCCAGTCTCCCTCTTATTTGTGTCAAGCAAAGTGCTCAAGTTTGATTTGTGAGCTCACTGTTTCACTCTAGGTGAACACTCTACTTCAGTTATGCATTGGTTTTCCCCTGGAACTCATTCAAAGGCCGTTAATGAGGCACCAGTCTAGATAGAACCCAATGGAAAGAAAAAACACAATTGATGGAAAAAACCCCCGTGAAGGGTGAGTGTCTTTGAGTGTCGCTGTGAAGTGTGTAGCCTATTAGCAAAGAGTGTAATGTTTTAGCACCTCTTCAGAGATGTTTCATCCAGTGATAACAAAACCATATTTTAATAAAGTTAACACCAGGCCTCAGGAGACATTAAGAACACAGAAATGCTAAACATGAGACTATTATTACCGATGATTGCTTCTCAATTCATTTTTGGCTAAGCAATCATTTCGACTAAGTGGCTCTACCGCACTTCAAGGCCAATTTATCATTGTGAGAAAGCTGCTGAGGGCACTGTCTGATCCAGTACATATGTACATGTACCTCTAGTGAACCAGTGTACATGTAACTCCAGTGTCTGGTTCAAAAGTTCCTAACAAAAGAAATCTTCCTTTGCTGTTCCTAACACATGCACAACATGGAGGGTGGGTGACCAGATTTCATCTGAATGTGCATCAATTCATACAGTCACCTGAGCACCAGGAAAGGGAAGGTCCTATCAAGTTATGACCTGTTCTCTCTTGGAGCCCTTGGGAGCAAAAACTACAGAAATGCCCACTTTAACAGGTGGGATCTAGACCCTCAGATAAAATATTCCAGGAAAAACACATGGAGTCATGTAGAGACAATCAACATTGCAGCCTGGGAAGATCACTGGGGTTGTGGATGAGAAAAGTACCAAAGTGCCTGACTGACATGCCCCACTACCCCCGTGGTAGCAATGGCACCCAAATGCAACGTTTGGCATTTTCTACAACCAAGGCTGTATCTACTCCCTAAACAGGTTCCTCCCTGCCAGGTGACAAAAATAGATCCTGAGCTGACTTCCTGAACACCAAAAGCACTGTGTGGCTGACTGGTGCCCAGACAATCACACTAACTGCCCCTGTAAATATGACCGGCTCCAGAAAAATGGGTAATAAGTCGCCAGATTCAGGTGATCAGTTTTTGATATGGCTGGATTGAGTACATCAAAAACTACAATTTGATTCATGAATGACCCCTGTAGTGCACTGCATTCCAGAGATATTTAGACATTTGTATATTCACATTTTCGAATTCAATAAAAGCACTTTTCAAGAAAAAGCTCAGAAAGTGTAGCACTTAGAAACACAATGTTTTGTAGGATTTCCTACTGAGTGATCAATTTTTCATCTTTATTCATCAGTATCCATGTTTGTAGTCACAAATTCTGAAAACATAAATGTTATACAAGCTATTAGAGAAAAAACACAAAATCACATTTTTGAAGACATTTTGACCTCTCCAAATTAGAACAGGCCATAACATATTTTGGAATTGTGCAACTTGTTACCCTTTTTTGCTGAGCAGGTCACAAATATCCTACACATTTTGCAACGGTATGGTGCATGTACATGTATCTTTGTGTGCTCTGTGCCGGGCAAGCACAAGCAGGCATGGACACATGGTGTGTCATCCCAAGGGAACTGTTTGCGAGGTAAGAAATGGGCCCCACCCTCGTTCATGCAACAGAGCCCAGAGTTACGCAGACTGCTACTTTCTGTGCAGTTTACTCCAATTGACTCTCAGAACAAAAATTGAGACTTCTCCTACCTTAAACTCATTGCTCTTATTGTAGTGCATGTTGAGCGATCTGAAGAGTTCCATGTCTCGAATCACCAGCAGGTCTTCGCTCTTCTCAACGCCATCGCTGATCGCCTGACGAGCAAACTTCTCCATCTGGATGTAGTAAAACTCCCGGAAGTTGCTGAACCACTTAAAATAGAAAAACAGGAAAGTCAATGAATGGAATAAATAAATGGATAATGAAAACAAAACAATAATAAAGAGAACAAAACAGTTGTTGAAACAAGAGACCAAAAAATTCACAGAAATTCACATTAGAAAAAATGCCAACTTGTCTGGGATTCACACATAACTTACAGATAAGCCTAAATTGGACTACAAGAAAAGAGAACATCAACATGTTTCAATTCTTTAAGCTGAACAAATGAAGTAGGTTTTCAACCAACAACAAACTAAACAAAAATAAAATTAAACAAATCAATTCAGCTCAAGGTTTAGTAAGCGACAAACTCCTCAAGCAATCTTCAGGTACATGAAGTTGGAAGCAGCCAGGAAAATTGAAAGCAAGAGACCCTCAGAAAATACCCCAGATATCAAAAAATACAAACTCCGCACTGATGCCCAATGAAGTCATCAAACCACTGAAAAACAAAAACAAATGAAAATGAAGAAAATAAAACAAAAACGCAAGTTTTTACCTTGATCATCTGAGAGGTGTTGTGCCTGTTGAACTTGACATCTGGGAAGTACTGACGCAGGAGAGCAGAACTTGGGTATCTGACATAGAAGAACATCAGCTTAGCCTTACGCAGGTGAGTGGGTGTCAGCGTGGATGTCAGGGAGTGTGATAAAGTTAAGGATATATTCAGGCATGTTCTAGTTATTAAAAAGAAAAATTGAAAAGCATCCAATTCTACTGATTCTCCGTGACTCTATGAGAAAACAAAGCATGAAATTTCGGACATTTGAATGAATATGAGAAAGGACAAGACGTCAATCAAGTACATAAATATTTGCCGAATGAGAAAATTTAACGTCAAGATACATGTATGTAGAGATGAACATTCATTGGCAAAGGAAACTACATTGAAGAAGGAAACACACACAGAGAATGCTCATTTTAATACTGACACTGAATAGGGCATATTTGTCATTCCCAATTCAGCTCACACATATGACCACAGCAGCAATATAAAGTTTTCACGGTTAACAATTTATCCTCTGGTCACAATATTGGTGTCAGATTGTTGACAATTGATGAGGTGCAGAAGTGGTAGATCCGGGAGAGAGAAAATACTCCAGGAGGAGGGGGGGAGGCAGACGCTAATTACAATACACGCGTAGACGGCACATGTACGTTTTTATGCTCATTTCTCGTTACAGCAATACTGTGGTGACTGTAATGCCTCTTTGGCAAAGCTTCATCCGACATGAAACTGTTTTTGTTTTTTTGTCTAACTTGGGGGGTACCAATTTGTCTGATCCAAACCAATCATCACTGAAAAGGCACTGTAAAGTAACCTAGTGTGAAAATGCAAAACTGTACTACTGTTCTACAAGCCGTCTTAGGCTTGATCTGGGTTCTATACTACCTGCTTTTCAGAAATGGCTAAAGAGTGTTGTCCCCTTGAGATGACTGTATTGTACATGTAAATCACACAAATGTGGCCGGGACCACTTCAACCTAGATGTTTCTGTGGTCTAAGCAAAATCTTTATACACAAACTGGTTCATTGGTTCGAAAGAAAATAGCTTTCCTTAAATGTTCCTAAAAATTTGTTTTAACAACTATAGAACAACAATTATCTATAAATAATTCTAATCGATCAATTAAAAAAGAAAGTTTAACTACTTGCGTGTATCTTAATCTGGTTCATCAAAAAACAAGAAGTCCAAAGATGTAACTAGTCACAATACACAAGGTCAGAAAACAATATTTGCTACCCTAAAAAAGGAAAAGCCCGTTCAAAAATTGGTTCCTCAAAAAGAAAAAAAGGGACTGGAAATCTACAGTATCAAGTGACTGAGACAGAATATATGAATGATTGGGAGAGACCCCGTCAAGGATGACTGAGCCAGCACTACGTGGATGTACACATAAACGGCACAAGAAAAGCTATCTGCATATGAATGGGCAGGCGATGATTGCCCGTGCAGCTGCTGCCTACTTCAAGAACATATGGTTGTCTCGACACCATTCACATATCCACACAATCACCAGGATACCGAGGAAAGAACAAAATAAATAAATAAAAACCTGAACTTTTGTGTGTTGGATTCTGACTGTTACCATAGTTTGCACAGAGTGCTGCACAACTTTTACTTTGTCCTTCCTTTGTTTTTATCCTCCATAAGGAAAAGGGCTGCAGATAAGTTGAAGGATAACAGTGCAGCAGTGCAAGGCAAGTTTTGGTTGATGCTGCGACGCCCATGAATTTCCGTCATCCAAGGCTCAAAACTACATGTTGTGCATTCCTGGCCATTTCTGTGCCAGTCAAGACTTTTCCACCGACAGTTTTAGCTAATTGATTAATTAATACAAATACTCCAGTTCCCATAAATGAGTCAGGTTAGCCTTTGCCGGAAGAAGGCATTTGAGGGGTGCAAACTATCAGTCCAAAGGCTTACAAAACTGTGTTGGGCTGATTCGTCCGTTTTACAGGCTTTATAAGATCTATAGATGTATAATATATAAACAAGGCATCAGAAGCATTATTCAAGTCCAACTTCAACTTATCTTCACATAAATTTGAATTTCACTGTTTCATGATTTAAAGTAGCTCATATGAACTCCAGATATGCACCTGTTATTCTGAAAAAGAGGCAAAAGGGCTCCCCCCTATATGTCTATCACTTCAGTTTCAGCCAATTATCTAATGGAAAAGCTCCAGTAATAAGAACTCTATCAAGAATAATTTTTTGTCTATTTCATCAGTTCCTCGACAAATTCATGATCAAGGAAATGCACATGGAGCTTGCCAGGAAACATAAGGTGCACCCTTTGGATCAAGTTACATTTACAGTCAGTACTGCCCCTTTTCCCACAGTTCAGGGATAAATTCAGGGAAAAGTAAGGCAAGCCTCTTCAAACTGTATGAAATCTCTCTCTCAGTTCTAAAAAGAATTGCTGTGCATCGGCCATTCTAGTAACCAGAAATGACGCTACATTTATGAATTCATTTCAGAGGATATACCGGGTGCATATACTTGTACATGTATCCTTACTCCTCCTAGGTTTTTGTTGTGCAAGTAATCACTCACCGCAGTCATATATATATCTGATCTAGATCTCCCCAGGAAATTGGTTGGACTGTAAGAAGTGCTTCAGGAAATTACAGATTTGTGTCAAAGCTTCTGTTCAGAAGTTGCAGCTTGTCACCTTTCCTGTTGAATCGCCTTGGTAACCCTATCAGCTTACCGAAATGGTATATAATCTTGATATTTTTACTACCCTATAAATCAAAAAAGTAAGTGACTCTGACAATTCTTAGTAATACTGATTCAAAATGGCATCTCAATATTGTACTAGCTCGCCCAGAGTTCCCTTGCCAACTCTTCCCCTTAAACCGCCAGTGGAGAAATTAATGCATGGAAAGTACAGCACACTTGGTGACAAAAGAAAAAAAATCCATGGTTTTGGTAACACCTGCGATGATTGAAATGGCAGCAATTCATCAATGACCAGCCCTGGCTTAGAATCCATTTTTCTCCCACCTCTTTTCCTTCTCTTTTTTTTTTTTCATGGAGGAGAGAGAAGGGAGCACTATGAGGTTGAACCAGCTAACAGTGAAGAGGATGATGGGTGCAACGATTCTGAATGGGAGGCCTTTGTTGGTCAAGTGAGGAAGACAATACAGAATGTGCAAAGAATGGCTTGGCGACATGCATGGCAACATCTCAATGCCCAGAATTGGCCCACCGGGGATTAGCCTAGATGGCTGTCGCTGATCTCCAACCTGAGGTACAAGGAAAGCGCATGGGGAGGGGGTGTTTGATTATGCATAAAGGCTAACAAGATACAAGCATCCCCCCGTCCTGTCTCCCCTACCATTCCATCTCTCTCCCCAGTCAACTCCAGTCCGACATGTGGTGCAGGGCAGCGTCCTCCTGCAATTATTCCACTGCTTTTATGATCTGAAATTAGGGTGCATTTACATTTTTTTTTTTAATGGGACAAGAAAGAGGGAGGGCTGTACAAAAATATGGCCATCGTCTTGCTACTGCTGGGTTTGATTGATTGGCATTGTGGACTGAGCTGGCACCAAACACTCACAGTAGTCTTGCTGCTTTTGTGGCTTGAAAGTTCAATTAATACCAAAGTTCAAGACTGCCACACGGACATGCAGGAGTGAATGTACTTTTTTTAATTGTTTTTTTTTTTCCTGGCTGCACTTATGGTTGCTTTGTGCTTGGTTGCACTTTAAAAAGTTTACAACTCAAGAAGAGCACTGTCTGACTATATAGGCACACACCAATGCTTCTTCACGAATTCACAGCTCACGGCAGCGGTTGTGATAGGATGAGCAAGCTTGAAACCTGACCCAATAAAGCCTGAAGGATCCTTTTCCTCAGAGCGAGAGCGAGGGGAAAAAAAGTGCTATCATATCCTCCATGGCCATGAACCTTTTATTACAATAACAAGTTGCTCACAATATGAGCAGGTACACATGCATTTCAATTCTTACCATTTTGTCCACAGAATTGCATGAGGAATCCGTTCTTAGATTTCCCAGAAACTGTTTTCCCACAGAAATACTTTTTTTTGGGGGGTTCAGACATTTGTGAGGCTCATTATAGAGGATCACAAGGTCTTAAATATCAAAGGTCATTGTAAAGACTCGAGATATATCCAGAAAACTCAGCATGCGAATTGATGGCCTGGATTTGATGGCATCAATTCCTGTGCAGGTTTCCCACAAACTGTTGAATGCCAGATCTCCATTTTCCCTGTGCATTACCAAAAATAAACAGGGCATTGTTTTTGTTATTACCCTGAGAAGGTTCCCACGAGTGAGCCGGCAGAGCAGGAAATGACATTACAGGTGGAAAAATGTCCAACAAAAACAAAGCCACCATCCATTACACACAAATTCATACAGATGTGAAGAATACACGTACAAGTTCCCCAAAGTGATGTTCCACAAAATCTAACAAAAACAATCTGAAAAAGGAACAAAATCATGCAAGATAATTTTCAAAATGATTGAAATGCAAATGGGACAGTTAACAGAATGCGGCTGCGAAACTAGTCATGTGACTTATCCACAACCCACACTCTACGTACCAAGAGAGCACACATGCACATGTACAAGCAGCAAAATGCAGCATCCTGAAGGGGGAGTCTACTCCCTTTCCATTTATGTTTGAATTAATTCTTGGAACTCAGGTGGTGGGCTTTATCACAAGCCAACATCTGGTTACTGATATGCCATAATCAACAACTGTTTTTCTGAAAATGATGAGTCCGTCTCGGATGTCAAAACAAAATAAAGCTTTCTTTTGGTACCGGTTCTCTGTCTCCTTTAGCTGTTCATTCGTGTTCATGGAAATGCTGAAACTCATATGAGTGGTAAAGAGTTTTTAATGAGTCATTTTAAATTCCATGATTTCAAAATATGCTGTATGGATTATTAAAAGATGCTCAAGGTTTGACTTGATTGATCAATCCCATATTCACCATGTCTTATAAAACATGCTATTCCAGGGGCGGTCAAGCTCAATTAGTAATCAAAACTACGATTATTGAAACTGTCCTTGTGAATTTTCCTAATTGCTGAAAAACTAGTGAGGTTATAATCTAATGTGGAGTTATTTTTAAAATGTATTAAGCTTTCCCTTACAACCATCATAAACACAAATGCCATGAGGGACATTTGATGAACATTTCTTTCCAACTATTGAGCCCTACCATCATGAGTATAAAGAGATGACCTTTCAAGCAAACGTTAAAGTTTATAGAATACACCTTCTGCGACAAAACTTATGAAAGCTGGAGTTGTAATCACAATATGGAAAACTCTTTCACAATATTGCCAAAAGTTTGCCAAAAATGTAAATTTGACCAAATGTGCCGACCTGCTTCAGTGAGCATGCAATCAACAACAAATTAGGGTAATGTGTGGTGTGTTGAAATGTGGTATAAATTGTCATTTTTTGTTCAAGAGTATTGAAAAATATTTCTTCAATTCATGAACACAAGCCAAGTACATGTAAACCAATAAACCTTTCTTATAAATAAGCTATCCATTAAAAATGAGACTTTATACGGTCTTAACATGTAGCACTGAACAAGTCAACTTGTTGAAAAGGATATGGTCCCATTTGCTGCAGAGTAGCCTGAGAGATCAGACAAGCCAGGGGAACCCCTTATCAAGGAGTCATTATCATCTGACTTGATGAAGGGATAGGACAGGCTGTCATTGATAGGGTGATCACCAGCATCGCTGCCATGGTTCATCATGGAGGACTGCTGAGAGTGATGATGGTGGTGACCCAGCTGAGGGCTGTGCGCATACCTGAAGGAGAGGAGGACGGACAGCTATGATTAGACTTATGAGACTGTCATCAAACTGGTTGAACAGAAACGAACAGGTCAAAATATGAGAACCGCACAAACAGAGAAACAGGCAATAGGAATTGCAGATACAAGATGAACATACACAATCCTAGAATTAGAGCAGACAAAACAACAAATCTACTGGACGTGTACGCTTTATCCAGAATTTCATGTTGCAATTTTTTTTCCCAAATTTTTGTTTCTAAAGTTTCCTCTACTCATTGTAACGAACTTTGGTATTTCTCTCCTCCAACTACCATTGTTTTGTTATGATATTTCTTGGCTTCAAACTGCAGTTTCACTGACCAAACAGAAACTACTGCAAGGGAATAGCCAAGGCAGTAACCCCTAAGGTTTTTCAAACACTTATGAATGGCTGTTACCTGTACTGGCAAATTGCAAATCTTAGATGAAGCATTTGGCCCATTCAACGGTTTTCTTTTCCAAAACATACATGTACGTGTAATTTACTGGTAGTGTGTACAAACATGTGTGCTTTCTTTCATGTCAGTTTGCAACAACCTGACCTCCAATACCCAAGATAATGAGATGAACCATTCAATTAAACCGAAGATCTGCTATCAAACTCCACAAGCCCCTGTAATACTGCTGATGATGGTGCTGAATCACACAGTTTACATGGCTGCTGTATCATTCAGCGCAGAAACATGGAGGATGTAAGATAAAACGTGTACAAATGTTATTCACTATAAATTACCAGCATGAACTTTAATTCCTGTTCTGAGTCTCTCCCCTGAGAGTCTCATTGTGAATATATTTTGCTTTGTTTAATATCTTTCAGCCACGCTTCACAAACATTTATGTACTCCCATTCATAATTTGCTTTTCCTGAAACTACCCTTATTTATTTACACAGCGAAAAGGTAATAACATTCTTGCGTGTATAAAAACATATTGCCGTTTTCTCCAAGCCTTACACACGAATACATGTATAAGAAATTAAGGTGGAAAGCTTGCGGTAGCACCAAGCACGGCATAGCATACCGCAAGCCTTCCGCCTTAGTTGTCTGTCACCATGAATAGCTTGAAATCATTTAAGAAATTAGTCATACAGAGTTCAGTGCATTTACACGTCACAACTTGTGTTTAGAAAATTGCGCATTTTGCTAATCAAAAGAAATAACAATATTGTCTAACTTCCCCAAACTAATACAAGTACAGTATATAGCCTACATGTGCTATACTGTATACATACAGTACATGTACATGTATCAGTACATGCATGCACTGCTTAACCTGTTAACAGACAGAAAGTCCATGTATATGTACATATGAACATTTCACTTCAGGTCCTCCTAGTACGTACACTGTACATGTATATGAATTCATGCATTTTGGACTAATACATGTATCTGATGTACATGTAAATGGCACAGGCATGTACATGTGTACCACTGCATGTTCTACCGTATGTTGAGGTGTGGATGCACATTTATCATTAGCCTTTTTTTTCGAGTTAAAACCAGACAAACACTAAATGTGCTCCATTTTTAGGCCAAGGTAACCCTCTTTTCAAGTCAGTGCAAAAGTGTTCCTTTTTTTTATTTAAAAGGTAGCGCATGGCTCAGTAAACAGAAGCAGATGGTAGACCAAGTTAGACAAGACTGTTACCTCTTAGACGAGGACAAACACTGGGTTTTTCTCTCCCCCCCTTCCCTCCCCTCTCTTCTCCTCCTTCTTCTGAACAAATGGGGGGGGGGAATGCCTGGGCCAGACACACTCAGCATCCACCAACAGCTGTCTTAGAGCGTGTCCGGCCCACCCTCGAGACCCCCCTCCCAAACAATAATTCCAATTCCCCCAAGACAAGTCATCCGGGAGTTACCGTCTTTTTTTTTTTCCCCCACCCGAGCCAAAGAGCCAAATGAATTCAGACTTGGGTCAGACCAAACAGTTTCGTCTGCAGCCCCTTGCTGACAAGAGATTTTCTGGTTAGTCGGTCCCCGACAACAAGGGAATTGAGACGATTACAGGCTGTAATTATTGCCTTGATGGGGGCTGAATAGTGTTCTCTTTGCTGGGGAAAGCGGATTCATTTCAGAATTGTTATTTTAGTCCTCTGTTTCAGATGATTGGCAGCCACGAGTGACAGCTTTGATCACAAAAGGTTCGCTCGCATTCAGTGAACGCATGTTGCTTGATAAGAAACCTGTAGGTACATGTACATGTATTTCTTTTATTCTCGATTCCTTTTAATTTCGTAAATTGCAGTTGACCTAAGTCTGATGCTCATGTTGGAGTGTACAGATGAGAAATTTCATGATAGTGTGTAATGGTATGGTTGAATCAAAGAGTGTCACAAGGTTTTGGGCTAATCTTGGAAGTCGAAGAGGAAAATTAGTTCCTTTTTATAAAGGCATTTAGTGCTGAAATAAAAAAACACAATGGTGCTTTACGACGGCCACATCAAAACACATATATGTACATCTTGACTTCATTTTCAGATAGGATTTCCCCCAATAGGACATCATGCTTTAAGCTTGCTTGATCTTTAGCTACCTTTAATCAAACAAGATTTCATGAACTTTAAATTGCACCTACATGTGGTGAGCCAGGGTGACGTTTCTAAAAAATTCAACCAATGATAAAACTTGTCAGCTGCTGGTAATGGCACCATCTCCATCTTCAAATCTTTGCATTCTATGAAATGAAACAAATGTGAATTGAAGGCAAAAGACTGAACCCACCTTAAATCTTCCAGAAGCACGTCCTTGCTCTCTGACATTGATGTGAAGGACGGTGGAGTCATCATTATTGAGGTAAAGGAAGGATGGAGGCTAGGGTTGGGAATGGCAACTGAGGTTGGAAGCATGGTAGGCATCATGTGGTCCTGTTTCATCTCGTCGGCTTGGCTGGTGCGGGGCAATGCCTCCTCTTTACCATGGCCACGCTTTGGAACAACCAATGACATGGCCTCAGTCTGCTCGTGTGAGTTGGACTGATGCACGGGCGCTTGACTGTGCTGACTCTGGGAAGGGTTGGATCGCTTGTTGGGCATGGGTACAATAAGAGAGGCGGTCCGTGCAGCTTGCTGTAGTACTGAATTGGACGTTTCGGACAGTGTGCTTTTTGGGTGGCTGGAGCGAGGTTTGGTGTTGTTGTTATTGTTGTTGACCACCCGACGCTCTTCAACTTCAGTGAATCGATCGATGACTGAATCTACAGTAGTGGACATGGCATTCGTCAGTTGCTGTTTGAGAGAGTTGCGCAGTTTCTGGTGGCTCTCTCTGGGGATGGTTCCATTTAAGCCTCTCCTGTGGACAGGCTGACTTGCTCTTTTGGCTTGCGTCATCTCACACTTGCGAATGGCGGTCATGGTATCTATCGGTTCGTTCAAATCATCTAGGTCATCTGATGCATCAGAGAGGCTGCTGTTGTCCTCTTCATAGAGATCAAAGTACTTCTCTTGCAGGACATCCAGCTGCTGCTGCAAGTGACTCAGCAAGTACTTCAGGCGCCTCCGTTCCTGCCGTCGCACCTGCTTGACTGCACTGCTATCCTCCTCCGACATCTTCTGCTGTTGAGGCTGGGCCTGCTTGCGTTTGGGCCTCGAGACCTCCAGCGCAAAACTGCTTCCCTGGCTGGACTGAGGGCAAGACGGTGACTGGCGCATGGATGTGATGATGTTCTCTACTCTGGCCCTTTTGGCCTTGACACTGTCTTCTTTCAGAGGATTGGGGCTGACTTCTCCATCCGGGCTTAAGTTACCAGGGCTCATGTTGCCAGGGCTCATACTGCCTGTACTTATGCTGCTGTTTCCATTACACTTTACCCGCTTGGCTGAGTTGTTGTCAGGGATTGCCGATGCATCATTGGCACTCCCATCCATTGTTTCAAGTTCATCCGATGATAAATCTGTCCCTTCATTCTCTGAGTTCTCATCATTCCTCCCCACTGAAGTATCCAAGTCTTCAATCTCCTTTGCCTTGGCTTGCAGCAACTGTGACATGATTAGTGGAGAATTACTGGAGTTCTCAGAAGGTGGTGTTGTTGACCCGTTCTGAACTTTCTTGCTATTCTTCAGCAAAGTCCGCAGCACGTCAGAGTTGTCTACCTCAAAGCCTCCGCCGTTGGTCACACTGGCACTATTTTTATTGGAGTGATGGGCATGAGTGCCTCTAGGTACACCCACATCAACTCGCCGTCTCTTGGACATACGAGAGTTGTAATCGTCCACCTCTGTCGACATTGGTACTGATTTTAAAAGGAAGTTATTGCCGAAGTTTTTTCCAGCTTTATTGCACTGAGATTAGATTCTGATTTTGCCAGCAATGAGAATGCTTTCGTGGAATGTGCGTGCACCGTTTCCTTCTGCGACAGGAAGTTAACTCAGCAGCATCTTGCTGCCATCATCAACTGTGAACAAAAAAAACAGAAAAGAAAACCATGAGTGGACTGAACATCTGTAATTTTGTAACAAACAGGAAACCTGAGCGGAGTTTTACTGAGAAAACTGCACAGAAGTCGCTTAGTTTGGGACACTTTAATGAGAAGGAAAATCATGCACAACATCACACCAACTCAACAGAAAAGAGTGCATGCTATGCTTCCCTGTTTTTTGCTGAGGAAATGTGTCATTTTAATTTTTTTAAGAATAATGAATGATAAAGAAACTGAAATATACATATAATTACTCTAAATCCTTGAATTTCTTGTGAAGTACACATAAGAACAAACTGCACATGTTCAGGCATCTGTGAACATTTTTAGTTTCACATTAGCAAACTCTGTCTTTTGGCGCAAGTGAGAATGTTATTCTATACAGAAGTGGGAGTTCTGAATGGTACAGTTGCGTGCATATGATTGAAAATGAGACTGTTTTTCACCTACATGTACATGTAAATAAAGCCACACTGTCAATCAAGGTGACTCAAAAACTTGGTTTGGCATACTGTACCATTCATTAAGTGCTAAGAAGTTGAGTTTGAAGTACATGTACCGGTAAGTCAATCATGATTCATTTTGAGGATCCATGTACACGTATGTATTGCATGTGCACTGTGTATACTTACACGTAAAAGTGGGGTAAGGGAGTATGGAGACTTACAAACTGAAAAAGGAAAAAAAATCTGGCGACCGTCTGACTTACTCGGCGTTTCAACCATGACCTAAACCCATGGAGTGGTCCACCTCCCACAAATTGCAGCCCAGTGACATCACTGAAATTTCACAGAAATAATTTCAAAGAATCTCTCCTCAGATTAACATTTTGCACATTAAGGCTGTGTCTTAGTCTTGACTGCAAATCACAGGTGTCGGTGGAAAGTGGACAGAGTCACTTGCCAGTGGCTACCGCAGAAGCTTGGGTTACTATGTGAAATTGGTTATGGAGTTGTATGCAGTATGCATACTGCCGTCTTGGTACCGCTCTATGTACTGTGCGTATGAATGATGAAATCGGACAAACATTAATAGTGCGCTGAAAAGTCCACTTTCACTGCTGTTTCAATCATTCAGTTGACCAGAATGAATTAAACAATACACAGGGGTACCTGTACATTGATACTTGCACCGGCATCCTTAGGTTTAAGCTGCCAATGACAAATCAAAGTTTCCATCTAAAAAAAAAAAACCAAGTGAGGTGAGAAACCTCACTTATGTAAATAAAAATCTTCGTGTCAAAGTTTTTAAATACACATGACTCATATGTGTAAGCAATGACACGAACATTAAGTTATGTGTACAAATTGCAATATTTAAGACAATGCCGGAAATCTGTAACAGTGAAGCTACATGTACATTAGAATTACTACACAAACTACACTACTGTCTACTAAGTAGAAAAGCGACACAGCTGTTTACAGAGTACACTGTAGCTACGGTACATACATGTACATGTGCATGATATTTGTTGATGGTGTTACATGTACATGTACATGTAACACCATCAACAAATTTCACAGCACACCAATCACCAACTCCCTGAAACTGGGCCCAGTTTCTTTTTTTTTTTTTTTTTTTTTTTTACAAATGTTCAGAAACCAGCAAGTTTCTCTTGGAACAATGCCCAAGACTCATCCATGTTAACATATACATGTACATTTACAATTCCTAGCAAAGTGGGCACTGTCAGCAACTTTAAGCAAACTGATCATCAGCTCCCTGATATTGGCCAGAAGTTTTCCCACAAATGTCAAGAAATCTGCGGGTGCCTCTTTGAATTACATTGATACTGTAAGATCCAGTTCCCTCTTTTTTCAAACAGTAACAGAACAGAAACAAATAAGGAGTTGCCTGACATACATGTACATGTACTTGTGGTAAGAAAAACATCTGTAGTTTACCTGTATATCATTCATAAAATTCTCGACCAAGTCACTCAGAAATGAAAATAAACTAAATCCTTTGATGGCAATTCACATAATTTGTATCACTTGAACCAAATTAATCCAAATGTGGTTGGTGCCAAGATTCCTGAAGGCAAACATCGACCACAGACGAAAGCAATGGCTACTTACATGTAAAATGCAATGTTTCTTTCCAAACAAAGTACAGAAAATATGCGGAGCTACTTTTACTCCCCGAACAGAAACCCTCTAACTTCTACTTGTACTGGTCTACTGCACACATACATGTACAATGTACTAAACTATTCAGATGAGTTCAACGAGGCACCAGTAGCAAGTAAGTCCATTTTGCCGTACACAGGAACTGAAATACTCCAGATAGCAAAACAGAAAATGTCATGTAGTCAAGGCATGTGTATGCACATGTCTATAAGGTAAAACCTGTAACACATTCATGGGTGTGACACAACGTTTACATCAATGAAATACCAGAACGCAGAAACTCACATACCGAGTATGAAAACAACTTAACAATCATAGATCCACAATAGATTCTTACTGTGCCGTGGTGTTTCCTTTCTTGAGGCTTCCTTCCCACGCTTCAAGTTCAACCCGCCAAGTCCATAAACCAAGCGCCCGGCAAGCACAAAGGCCAAATACTACCGATTGTTAGCCAAGTCCCGCCTCACTGAAGAAGAATACAGCTCTAATCAACCCCTCTGTCAGCAGAATGACCGGCGATATCAGAGAGAAATCTAAGAATCAATAAGCCCTTTTTTTCTTTCTCTCTTCCCCAAGAGCGGTGCATTAAGATTACCACGTAGGCTTTCTTTTCAGCTGTCAAACATCCGGTATGAAGTGTCTTTCAGTTGGTCAAAGTCTTACCCCGTATTCCTGTTTTTCAGAAGTGCGTCAGTCATGAACACCAGGAAGTGGTGACCAACTTGTGCACTTCCTTTTTGTTTCCAAAAGGAAAAAAAAAGACTGTATGGAAGATTCACTGGCGAACACCGAAAAGAGAGGAACCGGGAGTAAGAGACGTCACGTTAATCCAGTGGCCCAAGGTGAATTGGTTCAGCAGCCCGTAGACGGTCGCCATGCAAAAGAGGATATGATTATCAATTAAAATCAAAAGGGGCGAAACACTGAATGGGCTTTTGAATGCAAGCGAAAGAGTGGATGGACTCTCTTCTCTCTCTCTCGGGCACAGCAGTCACCGTGTCTGCTTGTGTACATGTGAGCAGTGTGTACACACGCAGACACCGCCGCAGTGTTTTCTTCCAATGCCAGCTGTTGTGGCCGAGTGCCACTTCTATCTCACCTTGGCAAACAAACGTGACTTGAACTTTGAGCTACACCAGACTGGCAGCGAAAAAAGCAACACTCCGCACCCAGCACTGGCTTGAGTTGTACCATCCCAGCAGTGGTTGGTTAGTGTCTGTCTCTTCTTTATGTGAATGCATGTATATGACTTGCTGCTGAGTATAGTCATCTATATATATCCCGGATCTGAGAATATCACAGGGGCCCCAGCTGAAGGACTTGCCATATGCTGCCAATAATCAATCAAGCTTAAAGAGCCTTACTGTTAAAAGAGCCCGGTGGTGGTACATCGACCAGCAATATCGATAACGCCACACCTTACCACACAACTGCCATCGATATTAAATCGTACCACAATATGTAAGCCGCCGGACAAGAGATGATGTTACTGCAGAGAATATCTTCAAATAATGATGACGTTGAAAGAAAAAAAAAGAAAGACAAGGACAGGGCAGGCTTTGTGTGACACACACCGTGCTGTGCATCAACACTGCATGGCTGTACCCTTCACACATGCGTAACTGGCTGTCTTCACGTACGTGTACTTGCTATTTCCTCTTCCCCCCAATCTGGCCCCTGCTTTCATTTTACTTCTATTCTATTGGCCGAGGGAGGCTCGACTTCAAGGAATATTGAGCAGGAATAAGGAAGAGTGTGATGTCACAAAAGCAAAGCTCCACAAAGGAAAACCACCGACCTTGAAAGTGTAGCCTGTTTACCTGTAAACCGCCCCAAGCGAAACAAAGGCCTTTATATGAACACAGTACAGACAAGTCTTGGTCATTTTGGGTCATGGCAAATCTGGCTTTCAGCAACTCCTACTTTTTTATACACGTACATGAGAACTTAGCCTTTTATGCACAAACTTTCAACTCAGCCATACTCAGAATATTTAAGATGCCAACTTTTATCAGAAAGCAAATGAGAAAACAGAAATAATGGCAAACAGAACAAAAAGTAAAAAAAAAGTGAAGCTCAAACAGAAAGTATACACATGCACAATGTACATGTACACACAGGAGAGTGTCCCAGTACAAATACAAAAAAGAGTGCATTGATCACAAGAGAACCACTTATTAAGCATTTTTAAAGCTACTGACTATTACTTGAAGAACAAAGATCTTTGTGGAAATGAAATAACATCACTGAGTATTTAAAGATTGTTGCAGTATTCTATAATAGTATGCACGTATTTAACAGTGCAGTCTGTGCCCTAGAAATCTTCTTAAAATTCTTTCTAAATAAAACCTTTGTTCGAATTTTAATAACAATAATTGCTAAAGATTAAAACATTCTCTAGTGACTGATTAAGCTGTTACACATCCCTTATTGAAAACAATTTACCGTCTTAAAAGAAGATGGACATCCCCTCCAGGTTACCTGTGCATCAAATAAATTGTTCTACCGGTATTTACTTTTTTTTTTCTTAAAATAGCCCCCACTCACTTAATTGGACAAACTCCACTTAATTAAAGGAATCTAACTATAAACCAATGATATTCATGTAATTTTAGATATGTTATCATTTAACAATTGAAATGGGCATGGACATCTACAGTGTATGTCCACAAATAATACCAATCTTGGTGACCCTATCGATAACCACCAATCAGTTACTTACTGAAAGACTACTGATGCTATTTGAAATTTGAAAAGACGAAAGGAAGGGGAGACAGATTGTCGAAGGAGTATTATGCTACTTGTGAAAACTGCAGCCTGGTTAGACTGGCAGAACGACGGGACTGGGTTGGGGGGGAGGGGGAGAAGACCGAAGGTAACAGGAACAAAGAGCAAACCTTGAAGTGTGTGAGGAGCGACAATTGTGCACGCTCAGTTTGAATGATCTGCAGCCACCACTGGCAACAGCTGCACACGAAACCCTGATCAAACAAGGCTCCTGGAGGCAGTTTCATGTACGTAGTTACAGCTAGCTATCTCCATAACAGAAAATATAGACCGCCTTCCCAAATTAGACAAACCAACATGTGTAGATAAGAGCCTCTATGCAAAAGGTGCACAAAATCACTGGGTTGAAGGTACTTAATTAAGTGACTAAATGAGACGTTGGTTTTACAAAAAAAAAAGCCTGAAAGAGAATTTGCAAACCACAACTCACCACAACCAACACTAGAACAACTTTAAAAGTTTATCAGCCAAGCTCACAAATTCTGCAATTTGAGGAGAAGCCTTGCCAAATTTTAGGTTTGTTCATTGTGAGACAAAAACAATTAAGGAATTACACAATTCAAATTGGTTAAGGGACCTATGTAAATGTACATGTACCAGTGATCAGCCTAACTTGGTAGGCTTTACTATACAGAACTTAAACCTTTGTCTTATTCAATTTTTTAATCTCAGGGTAAACATACTGTATTTAATACTACATGAACCATATGGCTTTGCTACCAGATCCAAAGTACTTCATCCTGTGCAAGTATGCCAATGTCCTCTTATAAGCACTGCCAAGGAAACAGATGATTCCGGCAACTGAATTGTCATTAAATAAAAACACAAACGTTCTTGCAACTTATATGTACATGTCCATGTCCCACAAATACACAATATTAGTAGTGAAGCTTACAGATACACGTTCATGAGTAGATGTATTTTTCCCAATATGTTCAAGTTTGGCCATATTCTACCGGTATTTCATGAAATCATTAAACTACCAACCTGCATCATTTGCACTTGGCTTCATTCAGGTTCTGCACTGCTTGACAGTGTACTTCCCACTGGCATTTGACTATCTTGACTGAAAATAAGTTAAGTCCTATTCCTTAATGCAAGAGCTTCATACTTACATGTACAATGTATAATCATTTTGTGAGAAATAGCACCAGGACTGTTTTCATAAATTAAGGTACATGTCTGTTCACTCATATTTGCATTGAACGTCAAAAGCACTAGGAATAAATATATGCACATGTACATGTAAGTCACCTACAGCATGACACTGTAACGGATGACATTAAAAATCCTACCCTTGTTAGTTTTCTTTGATGATTAAAAATTCATTCAAACCTCATCAGTTGTTGCACACTTGTCTTTTGGATTGTGTCAAAACATGTACCGGTACATGTACATGGTACGTACACTGTACTTGTCTGCTGAGGCCTACGTCGGTAACAAACAGTACTGTGTTTAAGGGTTTTAATACGGCAATAAAAATATGTATTTTTAACCTGGCATACATTGCTAAAAGTGCAAGACAGAAGATATTCTCAGATATAAAACATACCCCTATGTTTCTAATGTTCAAGGTTGGCTACATTTCATGTTTGAGTAGTCATGCATATCATTCAATCATTAAAATATATGTACCTATAGGCTTTGTTTACAGGAGCCTTACTTCAAAGTAACCGTGGGCCTTTCATTATTTTGACTTTCAAAACAAGTTGATTGCTTTTCTTGATGTTGGAAATGCAAACTGTACATTAACATTCGTTGAATATTGCCAGTGGTTTCGGCCAAACTTTCTTCATGATATTTTTAACATTTTGGGCAAATTTAAGGACAACAATAGTTTGAAAAGTTATCAATAACTTTTCACCAATATGTTCATGAAATAAAGTGTTATTGAAATGACCTTAGGGGAATTCTATACATAGGGGGTCCAAAAGTGACATTTTGGTGTTTCTGTTACACCTGACGAAAAGAATTTAACATGAAATTGATTTCAAAGTACCGGTATATTTACAAGTGCTTGTTTGGCAGGTAATTTGTATTAATTAATAACTCCCGACAACTGAAGAATAAACTTCTAAACTTACAAAATCATACATCAGATGTGACAGGGTCACCAAAAAATCGCACCCTAGATGTACAGAATGACCCTGTTGCAAAATCCTATCGTCACGTACAATGTATGTTTTTTTTCTGTTAGTCAAATTTCTTTGCTACTTTTCTGTTTCTACATGTACCATCTCATACCAGTACAATTATTTCCATATTTCCTCAGAGCGTAAAAATTTTTCCAAAAAAAAGGCTACTGATAACCAGTGATGCAAGTGTGTCCCAGGGTCTGTTCCAAAATGGTTGACTACCTACCATATCCTAGTCCAACCATCAAACGTGTGAGTAACATTGGTTGGGCCACATCATCATCATTAACCATCATTTTCATTCAGACTTCCCCCAGCTGTACTGCACATTCAATTGCCATTTTACTCGGCATTCATTCACTCTTGAGAAACAACGAAATTGAAGTGACATCTTCACCTAATATTAGTACGTGTACATGTATCTGGGTTCAATAGTGCAACACATACTACACAAATGCCTGAACAAGAAAAGTTCATGTATTAGATTATTCTCCTTAAAATTTTTCAAGTTTTCAAAAGCATGATTTGTGTGTGTGTGGAACAGATAAAATAAGATTTTACAGTGTTGAAGTAAAAGGGCAGAAACTGCTTATCCAACCTTTTTAAGCTCCACGTCAACTTTATAAACTTCAATCTCAACCTTTGTTTGAGAGAAAAAGGTAATTTGATTCATCAAAAATGTGTAAAGATAATAGACTGTACAAGGCATCTTCATTTCAATTTCTCCACTACCTGACATGATGAAAAGTCATATGGTTGGACATTTGACCAAATGCCAATTTGTTTTCTTAAATTCCAATTTTATCTTCATAATGGTCTCAACCGATGGAAGGTTCTCACTTCTACATGCTCTTAATGGTACATGAGCATGAACTCGTACATAAGGTAAATATACGTGGGTAAAATTAACAATTTTCTCCAAATTGTACACTGCCAGGCAGCTGGTCTATGATGACTCAAATTAATGATACGAAAAAATACCTCAGTGTTGATTATGTAGATAAGACAGCTTGGGTTGACTTATTAATTTGCTCTTTCCCTTTTGTTAGGCTGCTATCACCTAACAGGCTTTCAAAATAAGCTTGAAGAGAAATGTTTTACATTCTAGTATCTTTGAGATTTCTTTAATCATTAACCTGCACGGACATAAATTCATCTTGATAAAAAGACCACAACTCAAGGAGATTATGGATTTACTTCAAGTTTTCTTGGACTTTTGTCCTTTCTGTAGGCATAAACCCAAATCCTTGATAAGATAGCATGCAATCATGAAGAATGGAGATGGCATTGGCAGTCATTTGCATGAGACAGAGTCAACAGCTTGGGGGTGTGGCTTAGCAAATGAGCTCAGCCAATCACAGAGCCACAGGTGTGAAAGAGAGGGAACTGAGCTGTCCTTGGGGGGGAGGGGAAACGACTGAGCACGAAATTAAGACATAAGAAATTCTTCAACCAGCCAGTTGCCTGAGGATCTTTAATGATCACATTTGCCCCGACTTAAGAATGATGAATAAATGGACAATTTTCAGTGGTGCAGAAAACCTCTGACTCCAAGAATCTGTGTGCTTAGGCATACTCCAATTGATTTATATATATTCTCTAGAGTACCAAAAACACAAAATATAAGAGCTGAAAGCATCTAGAAGTTAAAAGCTTTACTCAAGGAAGTATTAAAAAATCACTTTCCTACAGTATAAAGCCATTAGGAAAGGACACTTGGTAAACAGTAAGACCAACTGCTTCAACAGCTATAAACCCTGGCAGCTAAAATCTGATCACACACACAAAATTATAGATGGTCTTAAAATGACAAGCAAATATCCTTAAATTTGGCAGGATAAAAAGGCCATTTGCGGGAGAGAACACTCCATGCAGTATGAAATTCCCCCGAGTGCGAGATGACAGAGTCTTTAGAAGAGAGTAAATATCCTTAATTTCCAAGCCCAAGCTGTCTGGTTGTAAGAGACTCTTCGCCGTCTCCCCGCACTCAGCAAACACGGGAGAAAGCATTTCGATGTCAAGACAGAAAGTGAGCAATAAAGCGGGCCCTAACACAAGTCAACAACAAAAAATAGAGAAAAAAAATCCCCTACTTGTTTCCACTCTTGACATCCTCCGAGATTGCCAATAAAGAGGCTTCTTGGGCTGCTAGTGCTAGCCAATGATGAAGCTTGCTGTTGATGCAATCACAAATGGATGGAACTTCGCAAGATGATACACCGGTAACTAAGAATATACATGTACCGGTACAAACACCAATGATTCACATCTACTAATATGCCAAGAACAGAAAAACTTCAATGTCTGTAGTTCAGTCACCAGTAATTTTCAGTACTTTGCTGACCAGACAGGTACAGCATGCATATATCATTTATCATACCCAAACTTCTTACCATTTGACTAGACTACTATATAGAACTTAAGATTTCACCTAACAGCTTGATGCAGATAAATTCAACGTTTAATGAACAATGAGTACATGTAGATCTACTGTATGTAAATCCTTGCACTTACCAAAGTTGCTTGTCGCCAGTAAGCCAACAACACAAACAGAAGTGAAACTACATGTACATATAGTCCAGATAGTCAGAAAAGGGCCTTTCCCTGAATCAAAACTTTCCTTACAAAATCAAGCAGAGTTAGGCACATGTACAGCAACGTACAATGTACATCCAGCAGAGACAGGACATCTTGCAACTGAGTTACTCAACAGACTACATGTACATGTTGTTCACAAGAGGGTGTGTACACACATATATGCAGAAAAGGCAATAACAGGACTTGGTAAGGAATGAAAGTGTGTCTGTTACCTACTGTAGAGGCCAACACCTGCAAAGAACTGGTGACTGGTGATACCCGGCCCCCCTTCTAAATAAAACAAAACAAAATAAAACAAAGCAACACTCAGACAGCAAGGCAAGAGGAAGACGTGTCTGCAGGAAAAGATAAGGGCCACACTCGGCCTTTTCTCTGTCCATTCACTTATTTTTTTGGCCTGAAGAAGGAAGTCCAACCAGGAAAAGGATTGTCTTTCTCTGCAGAGGGAGAGAGACAGAGAGTGGAGTATGAGACTGCAGACTGGGCTTGGGAGAAGGAAATGGCAGTGCATACCACAGAACTGTGAGTGGATCCTTAGATAAGGGCAAAATGACGGACTCAGGAGAGACCAGACCAACGCTGGTCTTGATGATGTTTCTAAGAAACATGGGCCAGTGGGAGAAAAACACACGTGTCAGGCTGAGATACATGCAGATTTCAACCTCTCTTCTTTCGTTTTGGTTTTAAGATACTATCGTACTCTGTGAATTACGGCTGCACTAATATTGTACATTAATGACAGTGAAGTACATGTAAAACTTCCAATGCTTCTCTGCTTCAACTCTTTTTTGTTGAAATTTACATACTTACATGTACATGTGTACATGTACATGTACTTCTGTGCACAATGGCTCTTGAATATTGAGGAGGCAAGTGAAAACAAACTGCAGCAATACTAATGAAAAAGATACACTGTAATTTCCCTTTCAATTCTGGATTTCATTCATTAGTTAAATACATGTAAATTGGATTCGCGAACAAACTTTTCATCTCAATTCACAAAACAATGGCTTTTCACACAGCAAATTTTAAAATACAACCCAGGAATTGGCACATCCACATATAAATTATGGATTGATTTTGCACATGGTTATCTTGCAGTATAGGTACTGGTACGTGCAGGTTCTTAGAAGCAAAGATTGAACCACCTTGAGAGCTGGACCCGACCAGGATTTCCTGAAGTGAAACAGAAGTGGATGCGAGGCACCTGAGGGCTGTAAACTGTGCCACACAAATACTTCCTTTTACCACTTAAGGCTAAAGTACGGACTGGTACACAAACAGGGAGAGTGCCAGCACACAGCATGCAATGTGCGACCACAAAATGCAGACGTTGTACTACTTTACGCAAAGCATTTCAGGAAAGAAGGTATCCTTTGTTGATACATCCTTCTTTGTATTTGGAAACAGAACAATTTTCTTTTTATTTTGAGGAGCCTTGGAAACAAAGCTCATTGTTCATATGATATCTAGGTGCCCCAAATGTCATCCCGAGAAAACAACAGCTGAAAATTAAAAAGAAATCCTAGTATTCTGCATGTTACCAGAACTGTATTAACGAACTGGCCAACTTGCACATGTGCAGTATGCAAAGGACACAATTCACAGAACCACTTAATATATAGCGGGAAATGCAAGAACGTCAATCCGTTTTGAAAGGTGGGGGAGATATAGCCCTTATCAGAACAAATGTGAACGTGAAGTGTGAAGCCCTGAGCGGCGTGGGGTCTGGGCCCTGTGGTGTGATCTGAGACAATTTCTGGCTACTTTAGCCAGTTTTCTTAACAAATGCTTTAGCAAGGTATACATTTTCATTTAGGTTTTGGAAAAAAAATCGATTGACGCCAATGGGTACATGTATATGCACAGTGTACACGTATACATGTACATGTATACCGGCGTATGCACGTTAATTTAAACTGTAACCTGTTCATGTACATGTCTGTAAGTTGCCTCTGTGTGAATTTTTTGAAAAAGTCTGTTACAGATTTAATTTACTAGTATTTCTGACTAATTAAAATTAATAAGGAATTAGAACAAATTATTCATGGCAACATCAATCTAATGCTTTGATCCCATGAATCGTGGGACTGGTCTTGTTATACCAGCAACTCATCACAAAGCCCCCTTGAGTAACAGCAATCCTTCTCCCCCAAAAATATCAATCATTTATTTCTGCTGAAATCAAATAAATAATTTATTTCGTCTGGAGGATTAGCGGAATCCTTGGGAGGGTATGGTGCCACACAAAGACTTATACATGTACGCTAGTACCTTGTTTTATTAGTGTTTCAAAACCTACAACAAATGCATAATTTTTATGTATTTGTGAAAAATCTACCAGTAGGATTTTACATGTGAAAGTACATATTTTCAATTGCTTTTCCTCATACAATTCATGGCGTGATCGATCTATTTCATATGCAGGTCCTCATCTTTGGAATGAAATACCTTTTAATATTTGCTCTATCCCTTCAGTCTCTGAGTTCAAAGTTGCCTTGAAAACTCACTTCTTTGTTAACTGCTATTAAATTTCTAATCAGTAAATGTTTTATATTTTCCTGATTGTACTGTGTTACAAGCATCTCTAGAGGCAGAGAGCAACCCGTTATACATGTAAGTATCCATAAAAATGCTTCCCCTGTCATATTTGAAAAATTTCAAGTCACACCATAACATCATTAATAAAACAATAATAAGCCACATTAGCATACCCCACATTTGCCGACATTTGGACGCAAAGTACTCAGACAAGAACACAATGGCCAATCAATCACAATCCTGAACTGTAAAGGATTAGAAACCACATGCATCTCGTACAAAAGTCTTTTCCACTTACTGCTCATAGTCTGGTCTCTCTGTTTGTTTTATTTACATGTACCATTCAGATACTTGCTGCTGATATTCTTCTCCACGTATTTCTTAATTTGTTTCCTAAGCTGTGGTTGGTAGCATATAACAATGATATCCGAGCATTCATTTTCATGCCTTCTAATATCCTACAAAGTGTTTTAAGGTGATTAAAAATAGTGAAGAAATGGAAAAAAGAAAAGTGAAAAGTTTGTATTCACCCATGTTAATCAACTTAAACTTTACCCAGGTATATTCGTACATGACGGTATGCGCTATTACCAGTAAACTTGAGCACTCCATAAGTAGGGTGACTTGTTTACCTGCTTACAGCACATCATATCAGTGGATGGGTTGTTCTATCCCTTACTGTAGGGAATTAGGGGAGAAGAAAAACCCAAGGCTGGCCACAAAAAGGCAAAGCCCTCCAGGTAGACTTGGCACTGCACAATGGCTGAATAGCCGGATTACAAGCGATACATGTAGCTACTGTATAAAGCCATCCACTAGATGATCTTCTAGCACCTCTCTAAAGAATCTGATCTTGACACTTGTTTCTAAACACTATCAATGTATGATAAAACTGTGCGTTTATTGTGAAACTGAAATTAGCCCTATATTGCATCAAGCTTGAGCGTGACTATTTCTGTACCACACTTTTGTAGATAATAAAACTCTTTAATTGCTGTACATGAATTCCAGTCAGGGCAACAACGGGGAATATAAGCTGGCACGTAACAAAATGTAAATGTATTTATCTGCCCTGACACAAAACAGTTCTACTTGATTTAAGAAGTACATGTACATACCCGGTATATGCAATGCATTACGGAGATTATTAAGTTATATGAGTGGCACTGGAGCAAAAAGAAACTTGATGTAAATTCTAAGTCTTAAAAACAAACAGAAACAAAAACATCCTTACCAACCATGCTTGTTCTTGACAAAATCTGTAATGTAGAAAATGAGAAAAGAATGAAAACTTGGGCAATGGTTGTATGGACACTATGCAGCACCAGGTAGGGAGACACACTCAGTGATGACATGCATATTTTGAGACCTCGTATATCGGTATGAGCCAAAGACTACGGCAAATAGCATATTTTTGTAAGAAGGAACCCTGTGACTTAAAGTGTGCTAAAAAAAAAAAGAGGTGCTCAACCATCACCTGACGACAAACAATTTCACAATGTTCTGTGACGTGGCTCATACTCGCAGATGGGCCCCTTTGTTGCTGAGAGGTGTGCCTGTAAGTAGTGACCCCCACATTTGCTTTACAACAGCCCAAGGTGATCCAAGTTTTATCAGCCTATCTTTTTAAGTCTCTTGCCCAGTTCTTGAACCTTGGACATTTGGCCCACAGCTCACAGGGACTCTGCCAATAAGCGCACACCTTTTTACCCTCCTCATAATCTGGTCTTTCGGTAATAATGCCCTGTAAATCAAGATAAGTGAAGACACAAGCCAACAACTTCAGGCATGACTTGAAGTGCACTGGGCATGGGTGGACATTGTACATGCATTCCAAATTTCAGGATAACAAAGGTCTTAAAACGTTCCTACATGTACATGTAGGCCTACATGTACATGTAGCTACCCTGTACCCACATACATGTACACTGTACATGCACCTGCACAGTGTGTGTGTGAACAATGTGTGTTTGATGTCTGCGCCACTGCTGGTATTTCTCAAAAGCCCTTAGTACAAACCACACATGTAGATGTGCAAACTGCAAACTAACCCCAAACGGAAAATATCACAGTTTCTTCCCTAACTCTACACTGAGAAAATACAGCCTACCAGTACTTGAGCAACAGCACATGCATTTAAAGAAATTCTTTTCTTAAACAAGGTGGTTGTACATGTACATGTGAGCTATTCAGAATGACTGCAGAGTACATTAACTTCAGCGGTACATGGAAGCCAAAACCAGAGCAGTTACCAGTAACAGCTATAATTCCATTCAATTTTTTGTACGTGTTGTAATGTACATGTATGTATGCACATATTGGCAGATAAGGGTACAACAATTTGACATTGAACCAGGTTTGACATCAAAGCTGGACTTTGACATTGGGGCTGAGGAAGCATGATACCGGTATCTAATACAAGATTCCCTAACAACCCCAAGGACAATGTCTGAACAGTGAAACCATCTTTATCAGGATCTTTATCACTGTAAGAAAGAATGAGGGATGTTGAATTGATGAAGCGCATTTAACTAGGAATTCCATGATTCAAACAGTTGTAGAAGTTACTGGCAGCAGAAACCTGGAATTTAGATTCACCAATGTGGAAAGCTGGCTTGTCTAAGCAGATCAGCAGGTGTTAGGTATCGGAATTTCAAGAATCATCAAACCACAATCAGAAATCACTTTGTCATTCTGCCTTACAGACCTCACGTTTCAGGTTTTTTTGTAACCCTAAATCCCCTCTCCAGGTTTTGCCTCGGTCACCTTGTTTGAGACAATGCGAGTGAGAAGCCGGCTGAATTTAGCAGAGTCCAACAGCTAAAGAGTAAAGTCTCTGTTTCACAGTCCATCAGGCCTGTAACACTAAACAACAAAATTGCCAAATACTTCTCATTCAAAGGAGAATTTCAATTTTGTCAGTCGCTGGTATAAACTGACAACGTAAATATAAACTCTGATTTGACAAATCCAGTAGAATGAAAACACATGCCCTGATCTACAGCCCAAAAATGTTTTATTCCTTGGGAAATACTTTACTATTCAGTTCACCTTAAGATTATAAATTAACTCATTGTGTAAACATTTCAGCATAACCAATATTCATACAATTAGGAACCATACCAGCCAAGAAGAAAAGAAATCTCTAATACCGGTATACTGGAAAATGAAAACAGAAGTATTTACAATGTCTGCCAGTTTGAATATAATATTACAGTTACCGTACCGTACAATGGTACACTGTGAATTTGGCAACCTCCATCTGTTGAATATCAGACACTTATTTTTTATCGTACAGACTTGCCATGCCCTCTTCTTAAAAGCAATTTTCTCCATCAACTCCACTACCAGCAAGATTTTTAATAGAATATGGGCAAATTATAAATGTCCCATATGTACGTACATGTACAGTATGTAAACCACAAAGCAAGGCACTCAGGCAAGGAAAGGCAACAGGTGTCTAGTACCAGCATCTACAAGACATAATGCTGAGCAGGACAGACTGAACAGAATACATGCATGCAAGCTTACATGTACATGTAGGCGGATGTATCAGGCCATGTTTTCTGAGCTACATGTACCTGATCTACAAACAAGTTGCCTTTTTCTATCAAAACTGAAACGACCTGTGCATTGCACAGAAACAAAAAAAAAATCATACCGGTACATTTATCAGAAATTGTGCTGGTACAATACCACTTGCATGTACCCCAATTCACTTGTACAGTTTGTCAACGTTTTCAAGAAGAGGTGAATTTCTCCACACTGCATAAAAGTAAACTTTAAAGAAAATCAAGTTTGAAGTTGGTCACAGTTTTAAGCAGACTTCAAGAATTTAATACATTGTGCAAAAGCTTATATGCCTTAACCTACCTGTACCATAAAATATGACACATTGCACTGTCTAATCCTTAATTAAACTGCAGTAACATTCACTTAAAATTTGCCTCTTTGTGAAAACTCAAAAACTAGAGAAATCAGCAACACACATACTGTTGCCATTGCATAAATGTAATTGGAGATCACTGTGATTTGGCTGACTTGCGTGGATTTGGTCAATGTGATTTCACCAAGATGGCGGCATTAGATACATGTAGTTGATTTGGCCAAAAACTGAAATTCAAATTCAAAAAGGTTGTGATTTTTGGCCAAATTTGCCTCTTCATGTAAGAGGTGATTATTTGAACAGGTAGGTTACAGGTCTGTATTCTATGTACATGTACATGTAAGCCATTCACCTTTTTGCAGTCAGATCACCAACTTGAACAAGTAACATTTGGTGATGTGTGTCCATCCCAAAAACTTTGTTGAAGTACATGAATCATGTTTGATGCAGAATATTTTTGGTAGACATAGATTCGCTGCCTGTTTCCTACTCTACATAAACTGACACAGACAGGCTAAACAATAGCTTGAAAAGAAGGGAAAAAAGAAACAAAACAAATCAAAAACCTCAGGATCAATTACATTCATGGTTACTTGTATAATCTAATTATAAATTGACTTCAATCAAGTCAATTCATCAATCTGCTAGGGCAAAAGTACAGACAGTATGACCTGCAACACAACATGTTCTATTTACCCAGACTTCCCATACTCTCCATAGTTGGTGAACAGTAACAACTTTGAAAGTCTAGTCTTACAGTCTTTTCTAGAACCCAAGAAATACATGCAAGTAACACTACAGTACAGTGTACATACCGGTGTATTCAGCACAAAGGTCCAGATAAAAATGTAAGATTCTAACAACTGGGAGTGCCTTCAACTGGCAAGTGTGCTACCGGTACCTTCAGTATTCGGTAGTTGGCTTAAAAAAACTAAAAAACATAATACGAACAGCTCTTGTACCGATGCGATCTGTCGCCGCTCTTGCTTGGTCAGGAGTGCGGCAAACGGATGTAAATCTTGCAATTAGAATATTGACAGGGAACAACATATGGTTAGTTCGCATGGCGTGTCATGTCTTAAGCTTGAGACATTTAATTTGCACAGTCAATACCAAATCCCTCTCTCTTTTTGTCATTGCAAGGCACATATAGACTTCAGAAACAGATGTTCTCCTCCCCACATGTAGCCAGCCTCATCTGCATATTCATCAGACAGAATCCCACCAAGTACATGTAGCTATGGTAATGGCAGTGATGTTGAGACTTGGATGGGGGGAGGTGAATGGTGGGCGGAGCCCCAAGCCTCATTTATCATTCTTACCGCTGCAGGTTTTCACGATCGTTTATGAAATTACATGCCCCACAGAAGATAATTGAAAGGCATTTTGCGGCACGCATCAGTGAGTTTTAGTATCCGGCATTAGTGCCTGGCAAACCTGATTGGACATCTAAGAATGGCAACAGACTCAGCCAACATGTGGTTATCATTAACACCATTTGCCGCAATGGATGAATTGAAATTCTCTTCAGTTGACTTCAGTTCTCATCAACTGGGAATCATTCAATCCTACCCATTTGTTGAGAAAAAAAGTTAACCTTATTCCCCCAGTAACTGAACTGGCAGACATACCAGTAAAAGTGTCAACATTCATTTTTGGGGTGACAAATTTCTCTTCTACGGGAATCTGTAAGTTCTAATTAAAAAAACTACCAGCATGTAAGGTGCATTGTGCAGTCATTCCACTAATATAAATATCATGAAGCATTCAGAACTGACCAAATCGGAGGAGGGTGCAAGAGAGGACTTGTTTGCACAAATGCCCATACAAACAGGTGCAGGATTGATAAACCCCTTTTTTTCTCTCTTTGGAGCTCGGATTACAGAGGCACATCCACTGTACATGTACCCTGTACACTTGCCCGTCTTTTACTCACGAATCTCGGAACACCTGATTAACGTAAAGTTAAGTTTCGAACTCTTTCCAACCAAAGGGTGTACGTACACGTGCCCAGTAGACTTACAAAGTACATGTGATTACATGCAGCAGATGGTCGTCTGCACAGATTTCTGAAAAGATGCATGGTACATGTACACACATACCAGTACATGTGTATGTATATATATAACACATACATAATATGACATGTAGACTGCTTTTAAATGTCTAAAACCTACTACACCAGAAAACTTTACTGTTGTCTTGATATTCTTGTAAAGTAAATATTTGTTGCAGCAAAGTCCAAGTTACATGTATTAACTTCTCTATCCTTCCCCCTTCACCTGCTGGAAATATGTTCTAAGTTTAACTTCACGATTATATCCAAGGCAGATTTGTCCCTTTTTTCTCTTAAATGGGGACATGTATACATGTACACTGAATGTGAACATACATGTAACACAACATACAAATGATACATGTACATGTAGGTTTGATTTTTTTATGGGGAACATGGCAAGTTACGGTACATGTGATTAGTTTGTGGTAGCACCATGCAAAATATCTCTTTTGATTGTATGTGTGGTTCTGAAAAGAACCGGAGGGTATTCGATATTTCAGACAGTATGCTCTGTCCACCTGTCAGGGGCAGTCTCCAGACAGAAACCTACACGTACACGTGCATGCATTACATGTACCATAACATTATAAAATTAAGGAGAACCACAATCTGTATACATACATGTACAGGTGTACTTGTGTAGTCACTGAAAACATAGTCTCTTGTTTGATAACAGATTGACCATGTTGCATAAATACTGATCTTATACACATAGCAAAAAACAAACAATTTTAAAAACCTTTGAAACTTTTGTACCCATCTTTTCAAATTTTGATTAACCCTACCATAATCATGCTGGACACCAAGATCCAACAAATTACAATACTTTTACATGTATGTACGTGTAGGGTTCAGCAGGCTCCACAAGTTATACATGTACAATGGCTGTGTTAGGGTAGGGGCTGGGGTTTAAGAAAAAGCACAGGTTCACTCTTTCACCCATTTTTCTGAGCATGTCTATGGAATATGTCTAATTAGGAATTACATATCCATACAAATCTTTGTTTTCTTGAATACTGTGTAAGAGACTAACAGTTTTTTAGTTGCCAGCTGATAAAATCAAAGAATTAAGAACTTGACTTTTCTTTCTCAATCTCAGTCTTATTGCCCGATTGATTTATTGATTAATAAATTCATTCATTGATTGCCTGACTGATTAATCAACCTACAAATTGTCTGATTGATTGATATGAATTGCCTGCTTCCTTATGTTCACCCACAGCATCAAATGTAGGGCTCGGCTATGCACCGTGCACCCACATGTACACAGAATGGCATTAACATCTGAAGACTATAGAATTTGCTCGGCACAAATAGTTGATTCAAATACATGTGCCTAGTAGTGCACCCCATTTTTCTGATTAATTCAGTTGTTTGCAGAGCCACATGAAGACCAATCTACAGAAACCTGCAGGTAACGTAACTATGGTCCTTAATGAAGTACATGTGCCCACCTTCAATCACAGACAGCCGACAACCTCCCACCTTCAAGTGCAAGGGAGGAAAGGAAGGCCCGCAAAAACTGCTGCAGTCAGCAGCTCATGATTGAATTACTTTTTTTTTAGAAGCTAAATGAAACCATTTTCAGCCATTATCTGTCACTTGTGTGTACACAAGCATCACCTTGAGATCACACACCTCCTAATGGCCAATAAAAATTCCTGGGGCTCTCAGCCAGGATGTCCTGGTGAAGAATTGTCTTCTAATTCGCCAGGCATTCATCTTGAGATGCTGTTGCCAGGACGAGGAGGGCATGTCACACCTGTCTGATTACCGAGCGTCAGTGGCAAGTTAGTCCCAAAGATGGAGGGTTATAAATGGGGTCTGCAAGCGGGGAGGATCAGGAAACGTCTCAACAAATTTCTTTAAGCAGGCCTCTTGAAGCAGGAAGTGGCATTAGTTTTTAGCTGTTAAAAAATTTCTCCGCTGACACACTGTATTATCTTTAATGTGATAGTACTGACTGCCGCATAACCGTTGATAGGGGTGCAACCTTTTTAACAAATTACGAATGATTTGATAAAAACACAGCCAATTGTACATGTAAATGCCATCAGGAGTCTTTCACCCTGACAAGTACACTTACAAGATGAAGTGCAAGTCAGTACCGTTCAAGGAAGGTGGTGCACGCAGATTGATGAATATTCCTCCATGATGATAGTGGGTAGTAGTTGTACACGAATGCAAGTACATGTAGCCTGACACTGAGTTTTTTCAACTCTTGCTCAGAGTACACTACTGGCACGTACATGTACATGTACCGGCAGTGGCGTGCCTGGGGGCACGTCCCCCTCCCCCACAAAACCCCAGTGTCCCCCACATGTCCCCTCCTCCACCACTGAAAAACGGAGGAATTGAGCAAGGCTGACAAAAACTTGCCCCCAAAACACACCACTGAAAGCTGGTGCCCCCCAATAAGATGCTGGTGCCCCTTTGTGCCCCCCCCCAGTAAATTCCTAGCTACACCACTGTGTACCAGTACTTGGTCACAGAGAGGATCGAGAGTGTGACAAAATATATCAGAACACATTCAGCTCCACAAAAAAGAGCATGTAAAGTTCACTTGGGTTACATGCAAGGGCAAAAACGACGTCACCATCACAAAAATCAAGATTAAGCATAATCATTTGATAATTACGGTATACATGTACATGTATACCCCTAACAGTCCCAAATCCTCTGATTTCAATATATTTTATATACACCCTGGGGGGTTAGGGTTAAATTAATGTACATCTCAAAAGTAACTGTTCCGCAAGCCAAAGCAAGTTCTGAGATATAAAAAGGAAATGCACATACTTCACAGCACTGTTTTCCAGAAACACTCAATAATAGCAAGAAACTCAAGCAACCAAGTGCTTCGAAAACTTTCTCCTTTCCTAAAAGGAAGCAATTTGCCACTGTTCCGATTTACAATCAAGTGCAGCAAAACAGATTATGATAATGCATCCCAAAGTTACACACATGTACCAGTAGGGTATAAACACAATTACACATAGCACTTTTTTTTTACAATTTGACAGTTGTTTTGCCACATTTAAGCTACCGGTACATATCTACCTGTACATCTTTTACAACATGGACAAAACTTATCATTCCAAAATGACTTGTTGAGAAACCTGAACAGCCCAGGAGGGACATTTGGGGAGAGGAATTAATGCACATACACTGTACTTAAGTAAGATTTGAAGCTTTGCATGGTGGAAGTACATAGGATGCAGGTTTGCGGGTACACCATGTAAAAACTTCTCTTTTGGGAAGAGGTGTGGTTCTGAGAAGAACTGGTGAGTGTTCAACTCACCGGTTCTTCTAAGAACCACAACTCACCGGTTCTTCTCAGAACCACACCTCTTCCCAAAAGAGAATTTTTTACATGGTGTACCGGCAAACCTGCATCCTATACACTGTACGTGTACGTTTACGGTTGGTTTGTACATGTACCTGCGACAATGATTTGTGATTGGACAGATCATCCTGAAGACTCCACCCCTGATACATGTAAATCTCAGGATAACAGCCATCCTGGTGGAATTGGGAGATGGAGGATGAGTGATGCATAGAATCGCGACTCCGCATGGCTTGTGGACGTTTGGGTAAAGTCAGGCCTATATGTCCATTTCCAGAAATCTTTTATTATGTATCGATAGACCAAGGTTTCTTGCTTTGTTTGTCATTACATCAATTATACAAAGTATGTCGTGACAAATAAACTATTATCTTGAGTGTATATGCCCGATGCATACATGTACATGTACATACTGCACTTGTATGTACATGCATGTACACTGTATACATAAATCCACACACACACACACACACACCCAAGTGTGTATTTG
>NW_019091373.1:152852-239465 GCF_001949145.1 Acanthaster planci
TCACACACACCCAAATTATGCATCTAGCATTGGCATATTATCACTTTAGAATTCTACATGTACATGTAAGTACCGGTGCAATGCCTTCACAGTGTTGCCCAGTGGTACTGGAGTTCCCCAAAACATATGCTGAGACATGTACATGTAGTATGAACATGTACATGTATGTCATCATATTATTCCTTTAATTAAAGTGCATCCTTTAATAAGGAAACCAATTATGCCACAAAAGCATGCACCTGTGACACTGTAGATGACAAGCTGGAAGAATCCTAGTACATGTACAACAACAGCAAAAAATAACCCTGTACCTTCTGATTGAGGGATGGAGATGTACATACTTATGGAAAGCCCCAGGTACATGTACATGTAGAAGGACTGAAAACCCAATCCATAGGAATGCAAGGGCAAGTTTTAAACCCTAAAAGACCACAAGTAAACACCATGGCAGAAACGGGGCCTGAAATGGCAGTCTTTATGATGCATCATGCAATGGGAGGGGTTTGAACCCTGAGCGAGAGCTACAGGTACATGTACAAGTACGTGTAGATGAAGCATACATGTACATGTACGTACATGTGTGGAAGATACCAGGTATCAGGGCAGTGGGGCAGAAATCCCATTCTATGGGATGCAATGGGTAGAACTTGAACCTGGCTGAGCAACAATGCTACCACAAGTAAATATTGTGGAGGAACCCTGTTAGAGGGGCAAAAAACTCAGTCCATAAAATGCAACAGGCAGGATTGGAACCCTGAGTGACAGTGTCACACAAGTAAATGTATAGTTTGTGGAGAATTAGGCCAAATTAACAAACCTAGTCCAGGAAGACTGCACATTGCAAATATAGTATTTAACTCTTTGAAAAATTGAGCAGTACTTAAATTCTTCTGAGAGATGATTTGTAATTTCAGTCTTAAGATCAGATGATATTGAAGTCGATTTCAGTATTTAACACAAATTCCTTAACTTCAAAACTAAAAGAAAGTCACGATGAATAAATGAAAGGGAAAAAATTACTGAGAAAAACTGAAACAACAAATAAAGAAAAGAAAATTGAAACAAAGTAACTTCAAATCCTAAAACAGCCTACAGTATCAATGAGAGAACAAACACATGACAAGTAAACATACAATGTATCCCTTCCCACAATAAGAAAATTAAGAAAAATAATAAAAAAACAACGGTTGTTAAAAAATATTAACTTAAAGACCATCATAACAAAGGGGGGGAATCAAAAACAATTTTCAGTCCACTGAATTTCAGTTTCCAATCCAAGAAAACTGTAGCCCACCAAGCCAGGTGCTGCTACAGCTATTCTGTAAAGAGCCTGACCAACACGACCAAAGGATTTCAACTAGAATGATCAAAACCAATGGTTTACTTATTAGAGATCTCCAGTCCTTACAAGACATCATACTGAAACAGGAACTTGCATGGGTAAAATATGATGTCAACAAAAGAAGGGGGAGCCCCTAGATTGCTGGCTGCTTCTGATGAGTGTTAATTACGGTTATTTTTCTTCTTTTTTAAGCACTTGAGTATTTGAGCTGATCCTATCACGAATGAAAACTGAAATAAACAACAATGCCTGCATGCATGTATGCCGCCTGTGCAACAGTATACTGTACAGTACATGTACAGTACCTGTACTTGAGTCAATACAGTACATGTGCAGGACTAATTAATAAGCTCAACCCTTAAGTTCCTCATTTGGTACATGTAGATTAAATATTTCACCTCAACCCCAATGTAAACAGTGGTGAGATACTGTGGCAAGATTGTCTCCAATGGGCTCTCCTTTTGTATCACTGATTACAATACGGTAGGCAAAACGATCGTGACTCTTTAGTAATCTGGAACAAGCACAAGACTACCAGTACATTATTCGACAGCTGCACATTTCTGAGAATTGGGGAAGGCTGAATTGTCTTGGCTAAGTTCATGTTCATGTCCAATGGACTATTTGGCCTATTATAAGAAACTCAGAGGAAACCAGAATTGGTGCCCCCTGCATATCCAACCATCAAAGTTTGGCAACAAATTTAGCAATATGCTCATATTAAAAACAGCACAAGAAGACTAATCACTAATCTTAAATAATGTCAATTGCAAACATCAAGATAATTATAAATTGTATCTTAGGCATGGCCACAGTAATTGGCTTCAGATGAGTAGCGTGGATTGCCCATTACAAGAATGTTCACTACTTAGCCAGCTTGAGGATTGCAGTATTTTGTTAATCGGATGAATGGGTCATCTAAGAATGTGAGTCAAAACATGCCAGGTGGTGCTTGATTGAGGAGAATATTCATTGATTGAGTGAGTATTGACATTCCTTTAATGGATTTCATTATCTAAGACTTTATCCGTTACATACATGTACCAGGTGAACACTTGTGCAAGGTTTATTGCCATTCTATGCTTTGCCTTGTCCTGTAAAGTACATCCCCATATGCAGTAAGTGTTAATGAAAATCCACTGAGTCGCAAGAAAATGCCCTCTAAACGAATAAAGCAATTAGATAATTAAGGTCTTGTACGTGGCCTTCTTTTTCGCAGTTAATAGGCAATGTGCAAATTTTGGCACAGTGATATCACGGTCATTATCTTAGCAGTGGGCCTTGGTACTTCGAGTGCGAGGGTGTCTCATTTAAAAAGAGGTCTTCGAGTTTTTATTGCTGGCAGTGTTTCACTTCTCTTTTTTTTGAATGGGCAACAGATCTAATTAAAAAGACAGGAAAAATAAAGCCAATTGAAATGGAAATGTTTGTGTCGCCAGACAATCACGTTCAAGTATAAAGCATCTGCTGTGCCTATTTTCATTTCCCCAATCTATGAAAAGAGTTTTACAAGCGCCTCTGCCAAGAGGCTGGCAGACACGGAGCGAGCACTAGGCGAGGGGAGAGACACAGGAAAAAAAAATAAGACAACTAATCACCGAAAATGCAAATTCCAACAGCACCAAGGCGGAAACAAATTAACACCAGCGAATCAACAGAGACTACTACCGAGTCTGATAAATGTCTCGTTATAACAAGATGAACGGCTCAAGTGTATTGAATACCATATTGCTGGGCCCTCAGCTCTGAAGGATCCTTTCAGAGGGGGGAAAACAGATCGTGACGGCCGCCGCTTTAGGATTTTTTCTTTATATATATAAACGCTGAGCAAACAGAAAATAAGAATCAAATAACCATTCTTTGCCACACGACAGGAACTGATGAGAGGAAGGAAAACAATTTAAGTAGGAGATAGGGCCAATCGCTCCATGCTAGCGTATTAAGATAGTCATACTTTGACCCTCTGGTTAGCTGATAAATAGGAACATGGATGCCAACTAGGCGAAGACTGTATGTGAACAAACAGGGGCCTGTGAACAGAAACAAAGTCACCGCTGAAAGAATCAAAACTGAGATATCAAATCATCCAGGAACCTACTGGTACGGTATTCATCTTAGAACTGGACAACAATAAAAACTGTCCAGGGTTCAGAATAATGCTTTCTTTCATGATTTCTATGAGTCAAACTTAATATACAAGTTTCATAGGAAGTGATATTCATTGTGAGGAATATACCCATATAACAAATTAAATGTATATGGAATTTAAGCTCAGCTAGATTTCTGAATTTAATGTCTTGAAAAAATCATTTCAATGATCCTAGGCAATACACTTGACAGATTTGTTTCTTTCAATCCAAGGATTTTCATGGTAATGCTACAGCCATAGTGAATTACTGCATGAAAAAATCAACATGCTGGAATGTTGAAAAATCAAGGTTTCTTTTTGTTGTATTGGGAGAAGCTAGGAAAGGATTGAAAAACACACTGTGTTATTTGAAATTAAGTTTAGATTCTCGTGTAATACATGTGCAAATATTAAAGAATAGTCTGATCCAAATTTGGATCACAGAAAGTACATGAACATGATACCAGTAACAGTCTAGACAAGGATGGTATGGTGTGCTTAAAGACAAAACAGTGACAACACACAACGTGATGCTGGCATTTCAGATACAATGTAGCTTACAAGTACCATGGGAACACGGTGACCTGTGCCAAATCAGCAAACAAGTGTCTGTGCAAGGAACACAAGTGAAACAAAGTTGAGGAATGACTGGACGGCCGTTCCAGCAAACAGCTGCAACGGCGTTATTTCAATATGTAACATCTGGAAGGCACCACTGGATGTTTGTCTGCCCACCTCAGGGTATCTCGTAGTCACCTCCACAGATGCTGCACAGCCTGAGTGTAACCACTACGGATGGACTACCCCAACTCCTTTGAAATACTAAAGCCACATAGGCGGGTGTTATCATATTGACATTACAACACAAATATGTAAATATCATATTTTCTCAGCCACACATTACATGTAAACTCTTTGCTATTTCTTAACTTTTCATGCACAGTATGTAATGTGAAACCTATGCAAAAAATAAGTTGACTAACAATTCATCCTTAAAGGAGATGTTTTAAGTGGGAATCAAATGCAAAAGTGGTAATCTTCATTTAACAAATCAAAAATTAATAACCTTTCTAAAGATGTGATAAAAATCCCCCCAAACAGAATAAACAATAAGATCAGTCTGGAATGTACCGGTACATGTAAGTATACTCCCCTGGTTTGAGGCCAAAACCTGTAAATACATGTATCTATAAAGAAATTTCATTTAAAAAAACAGGACTGGAAGAAAGTGTGCACTTTTGAGTTTCACTGTTCTGCTGTAGTGCATACATGTACATGTACATGTGCACAGGGCTTAAGGCATTATGACAACCTCATGCAGCAGCTTAAAATCATAAATCAATTCTAGAGAGAACAATTAATTGCAGAGGAGGAAAATCTTACCCAGCACATGTGGTATCCGACTGAATGAATAATTGCAAATTTATGGATTGCAAAAGAGTGTGTGTGTGTACTCAGAACCTGCACCCATTTCTACCAGATGTTTTGCTTTTGCCTAGTTTTCCCAAAATAAACAATACCTGGAAAAGAAGATAACTGCTTATTAAGTGAAGCTTTGTGATTTCTGAAGATGACTGGCTGTTTTACAATAAAATGATGCATAAAAACAGGACTCCCATTTCACAGAGTGATGAGTTTATTTCAACCATGTCTGATTTTAAACTTCAAGTCAAGAAAATGAAGTAGCCCTGAACCACAACCAAGGACATGCAATCTACGTTAAAGCTAACAACAATAGAATGCTAATTATAATATAATAATGACAATACCACACCCCAGCACTCTCTAAACACTCCAATATTGCTGTAATTTTGATCCCCCCCCTTATTGACAGTCACTCGCTCTCCGGCAATTTCTTAAATGAGAGAAAAAATCCTTCCCCAACCTTCCTGTGGGGAGGCAGGCACTTGAGAAAGAGGATTTAATGAAGTAGTAGCACCTTATTCATGTTATTGCTTCAGTTGCCAGTTGGGAAAGGGGATGAGGACAGCCCAATATTCCTCCAGGAGGGTATTGATCAAGCTCTGAGCAAATGGCAAGCTATTTTACACAGTCTGCTTCTCCCGGACAAGGGATACAGATTTATATTGATTGGTGGGGCAGCCGTGGCAGATCCATGTAGTTCATGCGGCAGCTAATGCATTGTTCAGTCTCCCAAGACTTGAGGGGAATTTTCAAATTACATATACAGTACAGTACGTGCGCACAGGTTGCCGATGCAATTATAAAACGCATGCCAATAAAGAGGAAAGAATCTGGAAACGAATTGAAGGCAAAAGAATATACCGGTACATGTACATGTGTATGTGTACATGTGTGCCAAAAAAATTGTAACTGGAGGCAATGAAGAAGTTGCTAAAAAGGTAATTTGCACATTTTTACAGGGATGTACATGTACAGTATGCACATGGCATTTCCATACATTGTACAAAAGTGCTTTCATGGTTTGACTACATGAATTGCCCTAAAACTGCTTCACAGTTGTAGAAATTCTCTGAGATTGTCAAAGTACACGTAGACTGTAACAGTATGACCAAAGTTTTAAGATACAAAATCCTTTTAACTACAAAAGTGAAAAACCTCACTTTCCACTAACCAATGGTCATCCATTTTGCTGTACTTTTAAACACATGAAAAATTTTTCATACCTCCCAGATCCTATAAAATCCACCAACTCCATGTACAGCATGGTTTTGAGGGATTATCCAATATACAAAAAGGCACAGGTGAGCTTTATTACTTCAAGTGGGGATTGATACTCCCTGAAAATCCTTGGAACACAAAGGATATGCCACTGTTGCCCTGGCCCATGGGAGGATTTTTGAGAGATTTGGGAAAATTTCTTGCAAAAATGTACATGTAAAGAGAGTTGGAATTACATGTACATGCTGTACATGTACATGCATGCCAACGTGTTACAGTATAGTATGTCACAGACTAGAGTTATCCAAACTTGTGCTGGTACATTTACATACTAATACACAAGGCAAGATGGGCCTGCATGTTAAATAATGGTGGATATTTCTTGTTCCTGTTCACAGAAACACATTTGTTTTACCAGCTACTAGTAAATGTATGTGTACCGGTGTCATGCTGTTAACAGAACTCATTATTATTCATAACGTTTCATTTCCACTTTCATTTTTTGGGAAACTCTTTTCATTTAATACAAATTATGCATAATAATGAACTCTACTGTAAATGGCTTTTTGTGTGGAATTGACCAGTTCACCAAGGTGAGAACACTACAAATTGTCATTTCATTTGAATCTTTATTTGTATCTGACTCAAGTTGAACAATCTTTACAAAAATTTACACGTATGGTACAGTAGACTGAAGGTACTGTTAATGATCATCATTCAAAATAGTTGCCAACAAACTTAATTGCTTAATTAAACACTAATTACAACTCATAAAATGTTTGTAAGTACGGCTGAGTCAATTCGAATAATTCACTATTGGACCTTCAATTCAATCCAATATCCGAATATTGGGTATTACCAAATGGCAGATTGTTGAAGATTATCACATACAAAATCAGTTGCAAAAATGCAAACAATGTACATTCTAATCAGTATAATAGCTGATCATGTCTAGGAGTATCTTCAGCTACAATTTGGCAAAATTGAAAAGACAAACAGTACAGTGTACTTTTTGCCCTATTGACAATTTCTGTTCTTTTTAAATTTTCTGAACGATAAACTTTTTGAATCGTAAGATTTCTGTCACTTTTCATTTGAGTCTGCTTGAAACAAGCCTCCACAGTACAGTTTTCTTTCTTTAAAAAAAAGAAAGTTTTCCTTTTTCATGAATTTTGCATTCGAATATTCAAATTTGGAAAATGAATTTTGAATAATTGATCAAATATTTGGATATTTGGCACAGCCCTATTTGTAAACTGGCTCCCCAATAGTAAAAGCCTCTTTCTTGAGCTCTTTTCATAGCAAACCTCAAGGATCAGCAATTTTGCTACAAAAATCTAGGTTAACACAAGTAATATGGTCAGCTGGTCATGTATATGGACGTTTTTCAGCCTTAACATTCAGAAATTTCACAGGATACATGTACTGACCATACTTTCTTGATCTTGCACATTTCAAATAATGCACAAAACTTTCCATTCTTTGGCTCATTTTGATGGGATTGCCCAACTCTTTTGAAGTATCATACATGTAGTGGTGTACGGTATGTGTACATGTACCGGTACTATTCCAATCTTGCAGTACAGTGAGACATTTATATGTAACTGGAACCTTGGGAAAATACATACACATACATGCAATGCTAAAGAAGTTTCAAACAAAATATGCCTTTAATTTAAGAAACCCCGAAAGTCATAGCCTTGTCCAAGGCAGTCGCAGTGCTCTTTGTCAAAGATTATCAGGCCTCACGCACGGGACCAACGTCAAACCACGGAGGGTCAAACGAGCCACCATTTCCAGTACTATCACGGCCCACCAATCCCTACACGTAGTACAAGCACTACGGCCAAGCTATGCGGACCGACACAACGTACATACACATGTAAGTGCGTGTATGTATCATACCCTGTCGCATCATTGGGGACAGGTCTCGGGGCATGTACATGTGAGTACATATGCGTAGTGAATATAAGCGCATGCACAAATAGTGCGTGGGCAAGTACAAGACCATCACGAACATGTGCAGCCATGCACCGTATACACAGTACACCAAATTTGCCCAATGCCTTGGTCAAAGCTATGCAAGTTGTTATATTTTTTGTCCAGTTAATAAGGCCTTTACATGTACCTTACTTGTATGTACTACATGTACCAGTAAGTACATGTACGTACCAGTACCTACACATGTACTGTAGTACAAGTAGTGTTTAGTTCACAATCATTGCTTAGCAAACAATCTGAATATGTAGAGTGTACAATGTAATGTACACGTGTACATGTAATTGCACGATTACTAAAAAATTGAAAGCAAACTTTCACGGAATATCAAGGCATTAGATGTGCCTGCAATAAGTGGCATAATAATCTCTCGAAAAAGTTAATTAAATTTTCACATAATGCACAGAGTCTTAAAGCAACAAAATAATTTTGGGATGCAATCTCAAGCACTAAGACAAAATGTTACACCCACAAGGGAACAAATGTACTTAACAGCCCAGCTGATTGGCCATGGGAACTACATGTATACATGTACAGCACAAAAGCAATGCTAATTCTCCTTGACGATCAGAGAAGAGAACAGTAAAACTCTGCAAAAAAGTCTATAACTCGACAAGTGTCATTTCCTCTCCTTGCAGGGTACACTGATGACTTTAGCAGGGCTGCATGACCTCTGTTATGCACTTTTCTCCAAAAGCAGCTTCTGATTGCTATAAAGTGTTTGGCTGTAGCATTAAGAACAACAAGTAAGAGTTTGAATTCAATGCTCGTCACTTTTAACAGAAGGTCGGGTCCATGCACTTTATGACACATGTACATTATGTACACATACTGGTACAATGTATATGAATAGGAGGTTCATGAAATAAATAAATGACACTGTCAGAGAAGACTTTTCTGTCCTACAAGCTAGTACATGCAATACGATGAATACCTGACATATTAAGAGGACTTTCTCAGCATTCATGCAACATTTTAGATTTTAGATTAAAGCGCAAATGTACCTATACTGTACTGTACAGGTACAGTGAACTGTCTTTTAGATTCAGTTCTATTTTAGAAAGATAAATCTTTTCATGTCAAAGGCCTGAATGAGAAACACTAGTGTGGTTAATAATGTAAAGCTGCCCTAACACCATTCATGTACCGTAAATTCAGCCTTTAACTTTGCATGCCAAACATATTGCACCAGATTTTAACAGAGCTCTCACACCTTGTTTTCCAGTTTAGTCAGGACTCCAAAACACCTTTATCACATGATGTGATGCCCTGACACAGCCTGCGCTGAAGTTGCAGGACATTGACTGAAAATAAGGGTCCTGACACGTCACTTATACTTTTGGAGATTGTGTTCATTGAAAATGTCCAAATCTACCGGTATGAGCAAAACTGTGAAGGAATCTTAGGCAAAAGCTGCTTTATCAGAACATGGAACTATTTTAACAGCTTCAGAAATACACAACGTTGACAGAATGTCTTGCATTTTTAATGCCAATTTCTTTTTGCTGAGCTGGTCACAGACAGCAAACTTTCAGAAGTACAGTAGACTGCTCAAACTAAACCTTATGGATTGAAATAAATTGACTAGAAGTCCCTTAATCTATTCTCCAACTGCCTCGGAATGCACGAGAGAGCATTGTAGATTTTAGAATTTTTCACGGAGGAGGGCAAGCCCCTGTACGAGTGGCATGTACCAGGCCCCTCAATGAGAAACATGCAAAACATGTGCATCCCCTCCAGCTCCTGGTTTGGCTGCAAGCTACCGGCACATACGTGTACACGTTCTACACCAATACACATACTCGGGTACATGCACATCCACCCCTGACGTGATGCTTGCAAATCTTTACAGTGTTCTTCATCATCTTAGGTTCACAATCTCCACAGAATATCCCTGAATTGGCAAAAGATTGCCTAAATTGGCAACATAAAAAAGCACCTCATCAGCCTTCAAGAAATACCACACATTTAAGTTTAACATTGCATTGTGAAAATGCATGCAATTTAAACCTGAAATGAGCATCTTATCACTTTCAGAAATTTTAAAGGCACTCGACAATGACTGAAAAAACTTGCAAATTGAAACATGACAACACATGAAAAATTCAAACCACAATGCTTTAAATGGTAATCTTCTGTAATTATTCTTTTGTCATGGTTAGAAGCAAAGATTGTATAGTGCCAAAGGCGCAAGTTCGATAACTCTGCCCAAAAGCTGTAATTACCATGGGCGCCATTTGAGCAAGCGATACGCCTGCAAGGGAGAGTGAAACAAACTTTTGCAAACTTGGATCCTGGTACCAGGTACATGTAACTTAAAGTGGTACATTATTTCTACTGTGATGATTTATGAGTTGCTAGAGTGAGGCAAGACATGCCAGAAACTGCATTAGAATACACTAGTCACCACACCACATTAAGAGCAACCTGAGGCTCTTGTACCAGCTTTTGAAATCAACAAGTGTAACACTACTAAAAAAAAGAGCACAACATCTGAGGCCTGGCAGGACACATGACCGGCAGTGTATGGCTTGCAGTGCGCTGAAACTCAGAAATCACCGAACAAGTACAGATGTAGTGCAAGCCTACGGAACACGATGTAACAATTTCAGCAATTTCAGCTGTACATGTTATTTACAATGCAGACCTGTGCATTTATGCAGTAATAGAACCAGAATGTGAATACATGTACCTTGAATTTTGTCAAGATTCGGTAATCAAGTCTGTTGTTACCCTAAGTGCATTTGAACTTTTAAAATAAAACTACTGGTACAAGTCCTTTATTTATAAGAAAAACTGCTGTCTTTCAAATCACTCCTTTTAGAAGTATCACAGGCATACCTGAGTGTCGCAAAAACGGAGTCTGAGCACAATCATAATGGGACGTACATGTATGTGACCAACATACCTGAATACAGTATGAGAACACTGTAAAGAACATGGTAACAGAGACTCTCATAGTTTGACTCTCTGCCTTTGCAGCTGAAAATTCAATTTCACACCAAGCTTCAATTGTGAAAATAGCAAATACACAGCCTAAAGTACAGTAGCTCTGCTGAAGGACAAAACCTTGAAGTCAATGCTAAATTTGCCTCAAGTACAAAACAAGGCCCTGGCAGAAATGCCCACTTTTAATAATCATACTAATGGTCATAAATAACACTTACATACATGTACACGTACATACTGTACATGACTCCTTTTGAATAGCTTCAATACTGACTTGGTGGGATTTACAAAAAAATATAAGTAAACGTTGCCACTTTTTGGACATAATCACAAAGCCAGATTATGATACACTGTACACGTACCAGTAAGTAGAAATTGGTGACAGCTGTTGCATTTGAGTAATTAAGAGGATGGTTTACCAGGAGCAATTTTAACAGCTTATGAACAGTTGTTTAAAACATTCAATTTCTTGAGGGAAAAAAATACAGGTGCATTTTCTGAAAACTTTCAGTTACTCCCAGGGCTAGATTGAGTGTTTCATACATAAGTCCTGGAGAAACCAGTGCTCTGCCCTGGACACCAGCATCAATTAATGGTGCTAGTACAAGTACATATACATGTGTAATACATGTACTTGAGGTGGGTTCGTCCGTCGGCAGATGAAAGCACAAATTATAAAAGGAACGATCACAAGGATTTACCTACTTTTTGACTGGTTTATTTTGGACAGGTTTGATTGGTCCAAATTAAGTATGAACAACTAATTACATGAATGGCTGTTTATACCTGTTGGATTGTTTTTTACTGAGAAAAAAGAACAAAACATTCGATCATAACAGTTGAAGGGAAAAAGATATGAAAGAACAAATACAGTGTCTAGCTTAACAAAAACAAGTTTATGCACTCTGCTGCAAGGGAGTGCTAGTGCATCCAAACAAGCCTGCACTATTTACATGAACGTGTACACGAGATTACATGGTGGTAATGCATATTACGCACTGCCAGTGCAGGTCTCTTGACACCCTATGCATAAATCCTTTTAAGACTGGTCTGAAAAGTTCTCAGTGTTTTCTAAGTAAATGACTCGGTATTTTCCCTCCTGAATTGAACTTTTCTGGACATATTTTTGCTTTCTGATGGCTATTTACTCACTGTAGGGAATAATTACTGACATCCGTATACATGTATGGAACTCTTTCCTAAATAACTTATAAGAACAGAAAATATGGGGGGAAAATTGAGACTAGCATGCGAATATCTTTGATCCAAGCCCACTTAGAAAAGAAGTTCCCATGTGTCTCCAAATAAAGGAACTTCTCCCAATTTAGGGACAGTCTCCGAGTTGTGATGTGCACCTCTACTGGTAAACATGTAATCCAGTTGAGAAAAAAAAAAGAACAGGAAGAAGGAAAAAAAATGGAAAAAAGATCCAAGGAGGAGTGGGCTCTTTCCTTGCAAGTCAGAATTGCAGAGCAGCATGCATACCAACTGCACCACCACAATACCATAACGACATAGGGAAATTAAAATCTCATATACATGTACATGTAGCCTAGATTGGCAATGATAATTGAATTACAGTACCTTTAACAATAGTCACTTCGGTCATTTTAATCTGCTCCCCTCAGCCACCAGTAGGTACTGAACCGAGTAGTAGGGTGTTTACACTAGAAAATTGTGATGGTCCGATATGGAAAAATTTCTTCCCCAATTAAATGAAGGACAGCAGTATTCTGAATTTTAGGGATCAGTCTGCTGGTTTAATACACTTGACATGCTTGAAGCCGAGATACATATATGTTGCAATGACGCTGTTGGCTTCAAGGACCATCACGGCAAGTCACAATTGAGTGGTAACCAACAACGCTGACCAGAGCAGGTGCCATGCACACTTTGGTTTGTACATTGCCGAGAAAAACTAGAAATGTTTCAGGAATCAGGTTATGATTCTGAACTTGTGTCTGCTGCCATAACTTTACTACGTTTACAAGGATTTTAATACCATAACATAAGCATGATACATGGTGGATTACATATGGTCTAAGGAAAATGTAGGGCATTGCAATCCTTCTCACTTAAAAATGTTTGTTAAAAATCGTGTACTTACAAGTTCCAATTTGGCCCTCACAACGCTCGGAAGTTACATGTAGTACTAAAATGTAGTAGTAGGCCACTTGTCATGCTTGTAGTGCAGATGTTGCGAGTAATAATGAACGCGATGTGCAATAGTCAGTACCAAGGCGCCTACACACATGCAGACGACAGCCTGTGATAACCTCTGGTCTCTTTCACACTAAATTACATTTCTGAATTTAGCCGTGATATGCTTTGGGACATTACTATGACTTCTTTTCATAAAAAATAATTCAAAATTTACATTTTTATTCAATATTTTTTTATGTTCTTCCCTTTTAATTTTGTCAATTTTATTTTCCTAGTATTTAGTTTTAGTCCAAGCCCTTGGTTTAACTCGACCTCTGTACTTTCCGGTCCCCCATAATGTTGTCTTCGATCAAAGTAGCCGGCAGATTTCGCCGCATTTTACCAATATTTCGGCATGTGCAAGTACACCGGGTATGTATTTTAAAGAACCGATAACTGTGGAGGTTACAGAACAGTTAAAGTTGGATTTAGGAGTCATTTTTCAAGTACATTTCGTTAATCTGTCCAAGTGCTGAACTGTCGACTGACATAGCTACAGTACATGTTTAGGCCCTTTGCCTAACGTTATGCATGTACTGTACTTTACGACTTTTACTATTATCGTGGAGGCTTTACAGTCACTTCGCCCCATTTCCACGTCGCCCCAACCACTTTACCCCATCCCCACTTCGCCCCATCCCCACATCGCTCCATCTCCACTTTGTCCCATCCCCACGTCGTTGCTCCATTTCCACTTTGCCGTCGGTGCTCACGTGCATTGACAAGCCTCTTCAACATGTTCAAAAAAATGGTCGAGAGAGGAGTTCCACAAAAAACATGTAGTTATAATAGAAAACTCTATGGCGTTCGCTAAAGTAATGTCGACTGCTTCGTCTGTATGAAGAATTAATACATATTGGGTTTATTTCTCATCCTCTTCAAGTTTATTTCAAAGCAACACAAACAATTCTGTTCACTTCATTTTGATGATTGTCAGTGCATCCAGACAGCTGTGCCCGGGTGATCGGATAAAGCTTAGCGTGCAGGTAATTTTGTGGAAACATGCTCGCTTCAAATACAAGCAAAACAACCTAACAAGACACTAAGAATTAACGTGAAGAAATCTTGCAACATCAGTGGTTTTTTTTCGATTTGTGAGATCACGTACATGTATATCATGATAACGCGGCATGAATAAACTGGTTGCCACGCTCTATCATGCATTCTCTCACATGGGTGCAGGAACGAGCTCTTTGCGCACATGTTTTTACCACGGCGACAATGAAACAGGAAGACAACTTTTTTTTCTAACTTGCCAATTTTAGGGTCTCGCTGAAAAATTTGGGTTGGTCGGGAAATTGGAAGCATTGTTTTGGCTTTTCCAAGTTTGATTCTCCGATCGTTATTTGGGTACTCAAACGTCGATTTTTTCACTTGTTGCATCTAGGCCCATGCCTCTGTTACTGAAGAACAGAATGAATGATAATCGATGGGGCGAAGTGAAAATGGAGCGAAGTGATAGTGGGGCGAAGTGGACATGGGGCAAAGGTACCGACACCCTCGTGGAGGAGCCTTAATTCGCGCATTAAAATCGTCGCTGTTTTCATGATCCAGCAAAATAAGCACTGGGCTGGAAAACAAGATTTCGAGACAATTGCTTTGAAAGGTTTGTAAGTTTTCAAATGCAAAATTTCAGTGGGTAATGTTCACATTTCTAGGTAATTTTTGCAGGGTATTTGCACAAAATGTACCCCTAGAACTGTGGGGTCGGACGTCAGACCCCACACTTCTGGGGGTACACAAAATGTAGCATAAAAATAAATCAGTGTGTTTGATTTGTGAATGTAGTTAAAATGGAGATATTTAGGTCTAAATAAGTTTTTCGGTTCGTAAAAACTATATTTTGACTGTGTGTAATATATATTGTATCTTTTTATGGAGTTACGAACTGACACACGAACTGTTTTGTCACTTTGTAAAACTAATACGATAATGTTAACAGTGTGATGCAATGCCAGTATATTCTATGAACCGACGCAGTATGTGAAGATTCAGCCAGATCGTTTTGATGTTTTGGATTCTCATTTGCAAACCACCATTAGCATCCATTGTCAAAAATACTGGGTGAAATATTTCAAAATTGTATTACATGTACCTAAACATGAATTCCCTTCTCATGTAGCAAACACAAAGTGTCACAAACATACATCAAAACATAAACAGACTAGGTACATGAGTACATGTACACCTGTACATATAATTATCATTTCCATGGCATTTTCACTTACTCCAGTATAGAACATTAAAAATTTGTTATTTCTAGCACTAAAATAATTTATTGGAACAATTGTATTTCAAAATGTGCATGCCCTATCATTTCATTTTAGCTGTAATAAAACAAATGCGGCTGCATTTTTACCACAAGTTTATTTCTTGCTCATGATTTTTATATGGGTCATTCCATGAGGTTGGGGCACAATTTGTGACACTGTCAATTGTTACATGGGTTCTGTAAAAATGAACAGTTATTTGCCTGCGTATGGATTCCAAATTGACATTGTTATACATCAGGCTGAATACAGATATATGTTGGTTTTACAGAGTAAATGACTTACTCTTCAGGTCATGACAGGTGGTAAAAGTTTTGGATGTAACAAGGACACCATCACAGATTGTGCCCCAACCTCATGGAATGACCCATTTACTCTATTTGATTTCCATGCAGTCCAAAACGTTGAGATGCAGGTGTAAGATATACATGTATCAAGACTCATTCAAATTTCAGTACTTTCTTCCATCATAATATTCCAAATCCTGGGAGTTTCCCATTAGGACTTTAGGATCTAAAAATAAATTATGATATTACAGTTACGATAGCTTTACCTGTTGAATTAAGTTGATTGTAAAAAAATGGGAATGTTAAGTAGTGCCTTCAGCTAAATGCAAATATGTATACCACAGACTCTTTGCTGCTGTGTGGCCTTTGAAACCTCTGTGGATTATTTCATGGATGGTTCCTTTTATTTCTCTAACTGCACCTCAGAGGATATTTGGTTATAAATTTAAATAAATGAACTATGGAAGTTTTATTTTCTTTAATTAGTTCACAAAAGAAATTTTGGTTCAGGAGGGACCTTAAAACTCTTCAAACGATTATATAGCACATCATCACCTGCAGTGGCTTTATCCGTGTAAGAAAGGCCGCTGGATTGTCACCATCATCCTTGTCTGGCTGAAACTGAACCTATACAGAAAATGAAATAACAGCTGTTAAAGAGCACCTCTAAGGAAAACATGTTTTCTCTGTTTTTTTTCTGTTGAAATAAATATGGAAGAATCCAAATCAAACACAGTTTCACTTGTCTTCAGAGCCTTACTATAACCAGCAAATTTTTTTTTCTGTTCATGCCAAAACGTGAATTCTGAATACTGACTTCGGATACGTTTGGGTACCTCAGCTAGGGGGGTAACAACATCAAGCCACAGAGCTTGAAACGCCAAAACATATGGAAATATAAATAAAAGCAAAGATCCAAAATCAATTTACAAGTCAATGAATCATGTGAATCAGTGCTTGCCTGCAATGCACATAGGCCTAATGGATGGAGATCAAGAACTATAGGAAATAGGAAAAAGTCGCATGACAGGAACATATTTTCTGTTGCATATTTGTTAGTGAAGGCTAGGCCTAGGCGTAATGCATAACGCTAGCAGAGAACTTAAATAGGACCAGGACTGACAGGGCATACTAATGACAGTTCACCCTCAAACCCTTGCTGAAGTTTCATTTAAAACCATTTATGTTACTCTATTTCAATCAGTCAACATTAAATGACTTACTTTTAGCATAGAGTTTGCACGTTCCTGTAATTTCGCCACTTCATCATTCTAGTGGGAAAGGCGATGTGTGAACTCGATCACATGGACTTCAGGAACTGACTATATAGTAACTACATCAGTTTTTCAAGCACAGCGTCCTCCAGAAACAGTACTTTTTTGTTTCACGAACTGACCATATTATTGTTTTGCCACTTTGTAATGTCCAAATCTGTCCAAACAAATCCCATAGGTTTGTGCACAGGGGCATCAAGTGTTGTCCATATACAGAACTCTTTCCAAGATTGTCTCCAAAAAGGGAAGTAAAGTTGAAGATTTCAGATTGGATCAACTGAGCATGCTGAGCAGTGGAGCATCAGCAACCATGCCCAACGTGTATTGTTGGATAATTGTGAACAGATGAAAGTCAGATGACTGCCATCACTTTGGCAGTGAAAACATGCATCAGCTTAGTTTATCACAGCAGTATATGTGCTGAGTTTAGTTCTGGATGTGTAGGCCTACATATGTACATGTACACGAGAGTGGTCACAGCTATATGTGGGAAGGAAACATGGGGGAAGGTCTGTCCTGTCATTATTTTCCAAGGCTGATTTGACATTTTAATTTGGCATGGCTGTGAGGTCAACCTCTGGTCATTCATTCATGGTAAACAGAAGTGGCAGACAACATTCTCAATCTTTATTTGGATGATGTTCTGCATGTTTCTCACCAATAGTGCATTTTAGTCCCTCCATCTCTTGTCACTGAAGTACTCTTTTTCTTTTGTGGAATGTAGTACCTAGAGATGACAAAATTTGTTGCATTACTTTCAGTAACCTTCATTTTATGTTTGGTTGGAACTAGATTTGGGAGAAACCAACTTTTTCTAAATCAGGATAGTTTAATTTTTATAAAGGGAATATTCAGTTATCCAAATTTGCAGATTTCATTGCTAAGTCTCTGCTGATGTCATTGCTAAATGAATTTCGCCCATCATTCTCATAGCGGCGCACATGATGCAGAGCTTTGTGGGCCTTTTGGCCCACACAGCTCTGCATCATGTGCATCTGAACTTATACATGTAGGTGTTGTTTTCAACTCTCTCCTACACAAGATTAAGCATTTTGTTGTACATGTATTTGTAATTACACTAGCTCATGCAAACATAAAGACGCTAGTGAATTTACTTACTTGGAAAAATTGTGGAAGTTGAAACTTGCGCTGTTCTCCAATTTGTATTCAACTTGGCTACGTGCACTGTTACTGCATACTATATTAACTAAAGCACTTGACTGCTACCATATCTAGTAACAATGTTGTAGGCAAGTCTTTAAGGCTCAGTTCATACCCTGAGTTACATGTACTTGCTTGAGTCTGAGCCTGTGCCATTTGCCTCAAGTTCAAATCGTAATTTACATGTACTTGCTGGGAGTCCCATTCCAAGTCTGAAGTCACTTGTTTATTTACTTTGTTGAAGAGAGGCAGTGTTAAAGCTCACACGCATGAACAAGCATGTGCATAATACTTACAGTAAGTTACCAAAAAGTACAAAATAATTGTTTAAACAACTTTTTTTGGTGAGACTATTAGAGGAAGTTAACCTATGCATATGGGATGTGGCAGGGCCGTGCAGTTTACTTCAGAGGTAGAAATACAATTTGGTTCCAGCTGTGCCAATATTACAGTTTTCTTTAGTTAATAGATTCTGTTGTCATAAGTTTAAAGTTAGTTGCAAGTAAACTATTTAAAAATGAAATTTTTAAGACCTCAAGTTTGTCTCCGAAATTAAGGAAATTTTAGAAAAAGGACATCATGGACTTCAGCTGAGAGTTGATGCAGGTTCTGCTTTCAGGAGATAATGATTTATGATAGTTAAATAAATATAAGATGATTTCCTTTTATTTTTCCTTCTGTGGAATCAGACAAAGGTCCTCACTGAAGAATTCCATGCAGAATTGCAATGATGTGGATGCATGTTGAAGTAATGTTAGATGTACAGTACATGCATAACATAACATAACAATTCAACTTTTTTTTCACATTGACATCCTTGATAACAATTCATACAACAATTTATTTACAGTATATATATTTAAGTGTACATGTACAATGTACATATCAAATGATGTCAAGATGAAGGAAAAAGGTGAAGCCGAGCTTTTGTACCTTTCCCTGGGACAAGACAAAACAAGACAAAACAAAGCAAGACAGAACAAGACTTAATCAACTACACAAGGACTGAAACAAGACAATGTATTTAAGAGTGAGTCCTGGTAAAATATGTAAAATTATGACTTAAGCAATACAACGATGATTTTTTTTGTTAAGTATAAGTATTGATGATCGATTCTTTCAGTGTTTTGGCAAATGAGACCAAGGTAGTACACTCTTTTAGACCAGTATCGAGTTCATTCCAGTATATAACACCACCTTGAAATTAACTGTTTCTAAAAAAGAAAGTTCTGTTTTTGCTCACGTACAGATCGCCTTTGGACGAAATACGTGTTTCATGCAAATGAACAGAAGAAGTTTATGAGAACAAATGATTAAAAATCTGAGGGAGCATATTATGCATCAGCAGCAGTAGCTCAGGACATATTTTGGACATGGCCTTGTGGGCCATGGAAGGATTGCCAAGGAATAGGCCGTATCCGTGGGAACCCAATTTCAGTCATATTCCCCAACGAAGTATATTTATTTGAAAATATTCAATTCAAAGAACCAAACTGTAATCTACGATTTCATTCCGACCCCCCAAAATCACCTGGTACCATCCCAGTAAGGGTTTCAAATTTACACTGTACATTCAGGAATACAACTGAAATTGGGGACGTCGCAAATACGGTCTGTTGGCAGATACCAGCATGGGATGCGTCCTCCCTTCATGTTGACTTGATCCAGTGATTGTAGACTTAAGTACGCAAATTGTACATGTGTAGTTTATATCGACATTGGTAGCCCAGTAGAGTTATTAAAGCTTATACCTAGCTGTAGATATGCGTGTACGCAACTGGAAATGACATACACGTATACAGACGTAATAATTGATTTCTGTTCGTGGACAAAAAAAATGTGACTCACAAGTCACGAGGTCTTAATGATAAGACTCAGTCATCATGATTAAGTACACATAAGTCTGTTAACTTTAGTTCATCTGAATAGAAAAAAAAAGATCTTTTGTTCATGATATTGGACCCCGTAGAATTAGTAGGCTTTGCACTTCAGTAGCTATTGCATTTTGTGGAATGAGGAGAGTCCTTATCAAACACTTTAATAGGAAGGTAAGAATTTGGGGAGAAGAATCTGCTTCAGCCATCATGTGGCATATTACATATCTTGACACGTTTTACATGATAATCATTTGGGGGTGGGATTAAAAAATTTCAGGTGGAAGAACCGAGTGTTGACATGATAGGTGTACATGTACGTGTACTTCAGGGATCCACTATAATTCCTACATCAAAATTAAAATTTGATAAGCAGGTTCCAAGATAGGTACTGTACTAGTAATAAGGACAAAACCCCCCCTTTCTCTGTCAAAGGTCTAAGAGGAATTTGTTGGTTTGGGTCAGGATAGATGTACATGCATATGCACTGTAATTGCCTATTCAGTAATACTGGAGAAATAGTCCAAGAAGTGTGACTCAGACTAACTACAAATATAGACCAGAGCCCAAATATAAGGATGTTCGTTACCACGCCACTCAAAAGTGTAATTTCCTGTCGTATGGTAAAATTTGTGGTTAACTTGGGAAATGGTGTCATTTGTGTCTTTTAATAGCAACTTGAAGAGGAAGCTCTAAAACAAGTTGACACTTTGTAGATGCTGAAAAGAATGATTTATTAGCTGTTAAAATCTTACACAATTTCTTTTCTCAACGAATTAAACAATCCACTCAGCCATTTTTGGGAGGGGGTAGGCTCAGATTCATATCTCTCTCTCTCTCTCTGTGTCTCATTCATGTTTGTTTGTTTGGCTTTCTTCCTATATGTATAACAGCCTGCCCAAGCCGCAAGTATTTCCTGTTCAGGTAATAAAACTTACTTCTTCAAATTTTATGAGAGATCACTTTGGATAATTTATGTTTGGTCTTTGCCCCCTAATTTTAGGGAACTAGAGGTCCTCTGTGGTTTGAAGACATAGTCACATAAGCTTTTCATGGAAAGTCAGGCCCGTCAGTAAATTGTGGCCACACAAAACACACGTTGAAGAGGAAATACGTAACATCAAATTACATTGGCCTTAAATAAACTGTACTGCAGCAACATGGGTATTGGCAATTGTGTTATGATTACAAATAGACTCATTTTTTATCGTCATCTGCCAGTGAGACATTTCAAAAGACATTTCTGAGAATCTTTGGTGAATAATTGCTTATTGCAGGTCCTAGGAACCAAGCTGTATTTGACAGACATGGAGCACAGCAGTTTAACAGGTAAATGTAATTCAGCAGATAGAAAAAAATGATTAACAACTTAGAACTTATCTGGAGTAATAAAAGAATTTTTGTTTTTATTTCAATCAGGGACTTATTTTCTTAATTAAATCCAAGACGTTTGTTGGACCTGCATTGGTAACTTGTTCCTGTGGCAGATTTTACATTAATAAAAAATTGCCCTGTAAGTTAATGACTTTTATTTATGGTGTGTTCATTTTTGTTTCATCCCTTTCATTAAATATGATTGTGTTTTTACCTGATGGTTAACCTTTTTCATATAAAGTTTCATATCAAGGATATTTAAAATCAAGGGAATCTGCAAGACTAAATTCAAACCTGAACGAAAAAGGAGCATGTTTAATTTGGGCTGGGGGGAATTTGATCGAAAAGATGCAAAACTGAAATAACTGGAGCCAAAAATAAATTCCAAATGCATTTTTTAATCAGTATTTTAATTTATATATATATTGTAGATCTATGCAGCATCTAAACACAAAATCAAACCATCACACATGGTGACGCACGTGTTACTCATTGTCACAAGCTTTCAGAGTTTCAAATCAAAGATAACCCCACTGTTCCACATGTAGTAAGGTACCAATTATGAGATTGTCATCAGCATGGACACTGGTGAGAAATGTTTTTAGTACCGGTACGTGGCTCAGCTAAACTTGACCTTGAGCTTAGCATCATCACAATGCTGAAGATTCACCACCTTCCAGATCCTCGGCTCAATTTATCCCCACCCAAGTCTCCAGAAGCAATGGGACATACAGTGGCCACAGCACTGAAGGGAGTTCCAGGGTTTTGTGTGGGACAGGCTGACTGAGATTCACCTCGGTCAACAAGTCTGTATAAGCCAATGGATAGCTTAGATTCTGGCGTCAATGCCTCCATTGAATTTGAGGCTATATGCCCAACTTATCTCAAGAATAGAATGAAGGATTTGGAAAAGGTGGTCAGTTTTGTAGATCAGGCCAAGAAATAACTGTGGCATGTGACTTAGTGGTTAGGGTTTGTAGCTTCTGATAAGCGGGTCGGGGTTAAACTCCAGCTGGTGGCAGCATATGTTCCTGGGTAAGTCACTATACTCCTGCATGCCTCTCCCCACCCCTGAGTACATGGGTACCTGTATGGGCATAAGGTTACTATGTTTAGCCATTGGCATTTGATGTGGCAGCATCAGGCTAGTATATTCCCCAGGGAACTAAGACAGTTGCAGGAAAGTTCAGATGTTGCGATGCCAGTGTGCATGAATAATGGTAAAATATCGACACCTTTAAATTACAGATACTGTGAGATACTGTGATACGTGTAAATGCTTTGATGCTATTACTGTATTTCGCAATGCAGAGAAGCTGAACAAATTTAGTTAGGTTTAGTCAGCAGAATGATATACTGGGTATCTGCCTTCCAAGAGGATTCTTCTCTCTTAGTACAAAACTTGGCCCTCTCTCTGTTGTTATTTTCCTCTTTTGTGTCAGTTTGGTTCATTACGTGATTATACTGCATTGGTTTTGTCAGGCTTTGATTGCATTATCTGATTGTGTTTGTGTTTTGTGTTATTTTGGGTTTTTTGATTTTGTGTTCAATTTGGATTGGATTGGGTTGGGTTTGCTGGGTGTGCAATGGTGTGTGTGATTACATTGTATTGTCTACATGTACTTATCGTCTGTCCAGGCTGTTCTGCCTACATGTACAAGGTTTGGCGTATGTGAACAGCCTTTTACTCTCCAATAATATTACTCTTTTTCTTATTCCCGACCTGTTAACTTCAATTCAATTAATTAGATTCAATGTATTATTTTGTTACTGGTGGTACTTATCTTTTTCCCTTTACTTAATATCACTTTACATGTATTGTACTTTTCACTGGTTTATTGGAGAATTCAAAATAAGTGTCCATTGCATTGAAGTATTTTTACTTGTTTGGAAGTCAACATTTTCTATCAAACTAATACTGTCAGCCTTTGGTTCTTGTTAAACTGGGAGGAGGGTGAAATCTCCTCTTCCTTGTATTTTGGTTAATCACCACTGCACTATTATTTTTTGATGGCAAGCCCATATTTTAAAGTGACTTTGTTGAGTTATGGCTTTTTGCATGATACCAGTTTCATAGACATGCAGTGTACCGGTACCTTTTCAGGAAGTGCTTTTCAGGAAGTCCTGCAAATCCTAGGTCTTCAGTCACCAAGCAAGTCCTGCAAATCCTAGGTCTTCAGTCACCAAGCATTGCAAAAAGGGCTGAGACACAGACACAAATATAACATAATTATTTCACCATTGTTGCAACAGGTTTTGTGTGATTGGGCTGGTTTGCAGATTTACAAAGCAGTGATGTATCAACAATTATGCCGAGTTCATGTGAAATAAATCTGTTGTCACATGGCCAAGATCAGACGGAAGGAGATGGGATTCTTCCTCCCTGAGATTGAAAAGAGAATAAAATTGATCGTGACATTAAGATTTAATCAGAGGTATTAAACAAGCAAGTTTAATTACCCTTAATGACTCACTGTCTTTTGCTCTCTGATAATGTTCCACAGGTTTGAGAATTAGGAATTTCATTGTTCTGTTGTTGGGTGCTGTACGTGTACTGGAACATGCAATTTACATAATTTTGATATTGTAATAAGTTGGAGATGGCCTTCCGATGTACATGTACATAATTGAATTGTTCTGTAGTACATAAATGTAGGCACTGTAGTATGATGTGCGCACACCTGCATGTTATGTCTGACAATGGAACCAAACTCAATTCATAACCAATTTCAGTGCAATACTGCCAAAAAGCTCAAGCAGCAACAATTGGCCTGGAAGAAATTCACTTTCCGTTGTCTTGATAATGAATGACATTCTCCTCTTAGGAGACGGTAAGTGTAGCGTCATCATGATCCCACTTTTTTTTTTTTTTTCTGGAGACAGAAGTCATTGTGTCATCACCATACACGTAATAACTCTCAGATGGCTCCATTCATAAATAAACGATGGGTCATCCATCTTTCTTCAGCCAGTCTTGACAATGCACCAGAAAAACAATTTCCAGCCTCCTGGATGCTCCGGTAATAGCCAAGGAGCCTTGGGGGAATACAGCCAATTTGCGGGAGCACAATCTATTATTTAAGATGCATTTTCATCTTTGCCATCATCAGAGTGATCATCATCATCCCTGTCGTCCTGAGTGTCATTTATGGCAGGCGGAGAAATTGTTACAACTGTTGAGATACATGGAGGAGCAATTAGCCATTGCAGCTGGTATTAGAGTCAGGAAGATGCCACCTGTTGAAGAACGGCAGGATAAAAGAATTTTACTGCAGGTTTTTTTTTTCCCCTTCTTTTTTTCAATTCTCTTATTTCAGTTGAATACCCCATTAACACAAAGGCCCAACTCCACCATTTAGGCCAAGGAGAGTTAATTGATTTGCTTTGCAATTCCTTCGAAAAATATCCAGTTCTTCTTTTTTATCTCAAAAAAAGGTTTTGCCTGAGTTGGGCCCTTCTTTCAATAAGGTATTCAATTTGAACATAAATATGAACGTTAATTGTGTTTTTAATGGTTTTGAGCCAGAACAGATAAGGTGAGGGTGACTGGATGCTTTTTGGATGAAAATATACCTGTATTGTTTTGACAATCTCTTTTCCCCATTGAATTGCATGAACCTAAGTAAACAGGTCTTTAATGCTGTGAATTTCTGATTTCATGATAATTGTTGTGACTGTCATATGTTGAGAAAGACAACATTAAACTTCAAATGAAAAGGGCTTTGAGTTGTGTTTGTTTACTTTAAACATTCTTTATTTTACATAATACTTCAGTGTGATTATTGAAGCAGATGACATTTTTGTGGGGTTAAAATGTCATTGCAAAAGTTGTTCCTTTTGTAGGTATACATATTCCCACTCTCCCACTCCGGCAAGCTTTTCTAAAGTACATTGATTATGTGATTTCAAGCTATTTATGGTGACAGACAAATGTCTCCTGACGACGGACAGAGCATACTGTCCGGAACGTTGAGTTCCTCATGGTTCTTTTCAGAACCATATAGACTCACAAAGAGATCGTATCCTTGCATGGTGCTACCGCAAGCTTTCCACCTTACATTGATTATGTCCCCATTTGATGTATATGTACTTATATCTAGATGGTGTAAATGTTAACATCTATTGGCACTTTTGCCTACACAACAAGGCATGCACCCAATAAAACTGCTCTCGACTGACAGGCCTCAGTGGTAATAGATTGTCTTGTTGCATCAGTTGCAACATTTTACTTCACGAATGTAGGTTTTTTCTAGACTAGAGGTAACAAACCTACTGGTTGTGGAATTGTTTGTTTATTTGTTTTTGGTTTCGAATGGTTTTATTTGGCTTTGTTCACTTGCCCTTTTGTCTTTCAGAGAGGGTAGGAGGAAGGAGTAGTTCTTACCCTCCTGCCTGTTGCAGTGAGGCCCTCATCATGGAGGGTTGCACTAACTCTGTTGTGCTGTTTGTGCCATCAGGATTTAAAACGCCCCAAGCAATACTCACAGACACTCAGTTGGTCCAGCATTGTGCACCAAGTTCTAAAGCATTGTTAATCATCACTGCTGCAATTCATGTGGAAATGAACAACTTGAAAGGGGCTCTGGAGGAGTTGGGCCCTCGCACTCTCAGAAGTGCCGAGCTTTCTGCACCTGTAGCTTGGGTGCTTGGACGTTATTCCCACCAATCCAAGGGAACTTCTAAAGAAAATAAAGAAGTGAATAACACTTCGCCTATCCCTGACCTGAGCCAAAGAAATATCCCCTCCTTTGTGTGTGTGTGTGTGTGTGTACGGCAAGGGGGTAAAGTAAGGAAAAAAGATCCTTTCACAACTGATTAATAGTGCCGTCTTGCATCACTGCTCAAGCAGTAACTGTGGGCTGGTTTCGTACATCTTTCTTTGCGTGTGGGAAAGGCTGTTGCTTGCATTATTGAGTCCTTGGTGCCAATTTTTTTTTTTTTTGGGCATGTGTGCAGCTTGCCTTCCTTCAAAGAAGCATTCAAAGAGTATTGTGTCCACTGCCGAGACAGATTCCGGTGCACGTTTGACCTCTTTAAGGCAAGGGAGTATTGCCAAGTTGCAATTATGTGGCCTGTATTGCACTGACAAGGCATTGTTAAAGACTAGGCATTGAATTCTTGAGAATTGTATGAATTTATGACTGAGAACCTAACGTTTTACCACCCACCATTCACCGCCAAGGAAATATGATGACAAAGCAGCATCTTTGTTCTTACCAATCTTGAAGAAGTCTATTGAAAATTTATCAGAATGGGTATTAGACTAAAAAAAAATTTCTTGGCAGAAGAGCAGTCATAAAAGACAGATTAATGGATCACTGAAGGACAGGCCACTGGAACTCTGAAGTACAGAAACCCGCCGTTGAAGATGTAATCAAAGTGGCTTTGTTTTTTTTTTGTTGTTTTTTTCAAAGACTTATTAGTTGCAATTACTGAGGATGATAATATAACACATGAATCATTGCCCTTAGACAACTTAATGAAATATTGCCCCTCGGGCATCACGACTTTGCATTTGCTGAGATGAGCACCAAAGGAGCTGATCAGAGGAGATGGATCATTTGCTCCCTTTGTAGCCAGAGAAGATGAGACTGCAGTGAGGGGAAAAAGATAAATGAAGGAAATGAAATGAAAAGAAATGCAAAAAAGAGGCTGGGCATTAACATCTATTATGAATTTGGAAACTGAACTGAGGCAGAAGGAATACTCAGGGCACATATGTAATTGATGCTGTTTTATCATTGTTGGGTAAGGCATGTGCCTGGAGCAAACAGGGCAGCCCTCACTTCGATAGCAATGATCTTCTGTAAGCTGTAGTTTCATCAAGGCATGATCGGTAAACAGTCTACAGAGAAATGGAAATGCTGTGTGAGTTACATGTACATGCGTTTGACAAGGCCTTTTTCCCTTGTTATACCAAAGATGATTACTTTCTTCTGACACGATGGTCTATTTACAGTTGATTATTTTCAGGGTACCGATTCGTCAGTTTTCATGTAGAGGTACATGTGTAACGTATGTTGCTGTACTTGTGCATGTTAAGAACATTGTAAGTTAGTGGATTGAGCTAGCAGACATCAAATTTTCTCAGGCTCAGTTCAGATTTTCTGTATCTCTCCCTTGCAGTTTACATAGCCTTAGCCACACATATCCTCAGCCACGTCCACGACCCCCAATAGACAGACCAGACAAATTCAGTATTACCTGAATACATCCCCCTCCCCCAGTGCATTTGAGCCTTTTGTGTCTTGGCGCCTGCATAAACTTCATTAATTTTAAGTGCTGACCTGAGGTAGTGGGACAATGGAAAGGGAGAAATATAAAAACCGCCCCTGGCTTGTACATTATGGATTGTGATCGTATCGGCCATGTCTTAGGTGGTATCTAGAGATGACTGTGATATATGGCATGGTCAGCTGAGCCAATCATAGATAATGGATGGTGGCAATCTTCATTGTAAAAGAGCAACAGGGAGGTTTTGTGTTCTGTTGCTCTGCAGGGAAAAGAATATTGCCAGGGTTTTTTTATGCGGCACTTGGATATTTTTTCTCTTAGAAAGAACGACTACATCGCCCAGTGTGTCACTCATTCAGAGATGAAAGAAGCGAATGCAGTCTAGGTTCAAAATAAACAAAGCGCTATTTCCACTTGGCAAGGCAAAAGTAAAAACTTACAAGTAAAATATGTATAAGACTATTTCTGCTAGCTGTCATTTTATGTGTGCTTGGCCTCCCTTACACAATTAAAGTCCCTGTCGAATGCAATTTTAGAGGGCATTGATGTGTATAATACTATACATTATAAGCCATAGAGATTGTAATTTCTTGCCCCAGCTTGTAACTTCATATTTTAAAAGGAGATCAGAGTAGATGTACTGCAGACAACATGACAGTGTTCTGTCTGTCGAATGCACATGTATAACCTGTAGAACACATGTCCAGCCTTGACATTGTCAGCAGAAGGTTGTGACATGTCTGAATATGCAGTGCAGTGTTTGAATGAAGGTAAAAATTTATTGACCAGATAATCAGTAGGGTAAGGATGCATAATTTGGGGGCTGGGGGATAATTTCTGAACAAGTGACACCAAAGTGTATCACATTTTTAAACAGAATTGCTTTGTCTTTAAGGTCATGGTTTGGTTTTTCTCTCTCTTTTTGTATAATAGATTGCGAACTTTGAGCAAGAATGCACCTTGCATCTTGTCCAGTAGCAACACGTTCAGAGGTCTACAAACTTCAAGCATTTGCTGTAGGTTATGCTTACCACTTTCAACTGTCCTGTTCGTCCCTTTTTGTCACAAGTCAAGTGCCATCATGACTCAGCCCCCTCCCCAACCATTCCAGATTTTCCAAAATCCACCAGGAGTATATGGAGTATTTGGCTGGATTCAATTCAATTTAATTCATTTTGCAAGTTTCTTCTTTTTTTTGCATTGCCAACTTTTTGTTATCACTGTCCAACACCCATCATGGACAAAAGAGGGTTTATTAATGAAACCCTCCAAAGAATCCTGATAATGGATACTATATTCAATCTCAGTTTAATCAGTAGGGACAAAACTGCAAGTAAGTTGACTCACAGTCTCTCTTCAACTGGTACCCCAAAGTACAGTGTACCATTTATTGCTTTATGACATCTATTTTATCCATTTTGGGCGAGGAGGGTCAGGGAAGTGAATTCTGCCACCTGCTCTTCCTGAATTGGGTCTTTGGATAATGAGCTCACCTTTTTAAAGAACAGTGACTCAGTTAAACTGAGAAATGTTGAAATTTATCTTATTCGGAATTACAGTTCAAATTTTCGATTTTTTTTTTCTTGTGGTGTTTTTAAGATGATGAGATCCACACTGTGCAAACACCACCCTTTGCAGAGTCTGTGTCAGAAGGTGATGTCAGGTGGGAAAAGGGTGAGTTGTAATGTTTAGTAGGCAGGGGCGAATGTCCAACCACCCCCGAAAAAAGAGCAAGAAACTTCAATAAATTATTGATTGAACTGTTACATATAAGAATAAGGTATGAACGACTTTGAATGTCTACCAGCATGATCATTCTTCGAATGAATTAGCTAACCTTTGCAAAAGCTTGAGCTACCCCACCAATTTTGGAGCAAGGAACTTTCACTCTCGATACAGGGTTGCAGTAAAACCTGGTTACAAACAAATTTAATCTAAAGGACAAAATGTAGCTCTCACATATTAACTGAAAACAAAACTAATTTCACTTTTTTGATACCCCAGATCTAACCCAAACTTTGTTTCTTACTCATTTGATCACTACCCTGGATATTGCCCCCCTCCCACCCATGGGACACTTGATATTATCTGTGTTTTAAATAGGCAAATAGCCAAATAAAATAAGTAACTTGCAAATTATTGAAATTTGATTGGAGCACCTTAACAGAACCCAACTTCTGACAAAATATTTGAAAATGTTAGTGAAAGTAGTGAAAGTTTGAATTTCACTCCTGCTCTGATTCATGACTACTTTCTAGCTTGTTTGTGAGTGCCTCTGCTAAACGCATTAAATGGCAAATGCTCACATTTTATGGAATTCCTGTGCATGGGAACTTGAGACGTTTCCTTTTCAGTTTCCTGTGTGCCCTATGCTTTTGAGTGTTACACTTTTGAAATTATTAATTTCAGTGGTTTCTGCCAGGCAGTTGTCTGGGCCTGCCAGTGCTTCCATATTTCCAACATAGGCACTTCAAAGATGTCTGTGAACTGTTTGTGCACATTACTTGGAAATACTTCAGGTCCATGTGCAATGACACTGCCAGACCCACAGCCGCCATCTTTGATGATGTAACTGAATACCCATAGCGTGAACCGGGCAGAAGTTGAAGTTGTTCATTGAAGTGGATGAATTGATCATTGGCACCCTCTGCGCAATTGCATGTTCATTTCCTTAGTTCCATGGATTCTTCCTTTAGACCACAAAAGCCCCAGGTTAATTGGAAAACCACATTTTGGCCCATTGCGCGGGAGTAGGAAGGGAGGGGTTAGAAGGGATGAGCTATATGAAAACCACCTGTGGTCATGTAACACTACCAGGAAATATAAGCCAAGGAATTGACAGGTGGGAAGCCTTGCGTGAATACAAGACTCTGATGTCATAAACTCAAGACAATGGCAAGGGCTCCCTTAATCCAAGTCCATTTTTTTCTTTTTCATTTTTTTAATGAGAATAGCAATAAACAAGGTTAAATTTCTTATTATGGATTCTCAGAGAAAACTGCCAGTAGAGTCATATTACAACCACCAGATGGGGGCGGGTTGTATTGCAATGAACCTCTTCATTAATTTGCCACAAGAAACCTGTTTGTTCCCCCCAAGACATATCTGGTAATTATTGAAATGCTTTCAAAAGACAATTTAAGACTGTATAGACCTGGAACAGTAGCATGTAGTTTATATGCATGGCTACTACCCTTCAGGGCATCTGTTGCATTCTGCGCTCTTTTACAATTTAAGTGCACCTTCTCCAGACTAAATATTCCACTGCCATGTCTACCATATGTTCAGGTGAAGTGCACATCTTCAAGAGCAGGGTCATTAGTTCCAGTTGAAATACCCTGCATTTCTGCTGACACGGCTCCCCTTACACATAATGATATTGGAGGTGTGGGAGGAAAAGAAGATAAGAAGTGGTTTACAGTGTGCCATTTTGTTTACATCATTTGGAAGGGAGATCAAAGGCAGATAGGGTCTAGTGCGGTAGGTCTGCTGTAACCTTAATTCCATGGCTTACATTAAATTAGTAAACAATTTGTGTATCACAGCCAAGTACATACAGGTACATGTATTACCTACTGTGGTGAATTCCCACCTTCTAAATGCGACAGTAATGCAACTACGTAAAGAGAAGGGACTACTGACATCACAAATGTGAATATATTAAATTGAGACTGCTCTCAATTTCTGTCAAGATCTGTCCTCTTGATTTGTTCTCGTTCGTTTGTATCAAACCAACAAACCAAATAAGGTCGGTGATTAGACTGGATGCAGGTACTTAGAATGGATTTGCGTTTTTGCCCAAGATGGCCATTTCTGCCCAGAAGTTAATTCAAATTTTCACGACACCCCTCCCCCCCAAAAAACAGACCTCAAAAAATTCTCAGTTCAGTTTACAACATGAATTGAACTTAGGTGGTGATTTTTTGTTTTCTCTACCAAACTGGCAAACAATTATTGGCAGGAGAGGATATGTTTTAAAGGTTCTTCAGACAAAGTTGGGATTTTTCATCTCTTTTCTTGCTTTCTGTTCTTTTGTTTCACTTGTCTGTTCTCTTGTCCCCCTTTTTTTTTTTTTAATTTCTCCAGTGTTCCCTCTCCCATTGGGGCCCACATCTGCTTCAGTCTCCCATACATGTAGGTGTCAGGGCAGGATTGTGTTAGGATGGCTTGCCTTCAATCTCGATACTCTCATTTCTCCCTTCCAGCCTGCCATTTTGCTTCACACTTCCACAGCATATAAAGAGAGCTACATGTACCTCACCTTTACACCCCTGAGTCTTTTTCTCTCTTGCCTCTGTAGCTGTTGGTGATTTTGTCAAGGAGGATGAAGTAGTGGGAGAGATTGAAACAGACAAGGTGAGTTTTTCTCATGCCAGTTATCTCTTGTAATTAGTTCTATTAGTTGCTTTAATAATTAATGTCTTTGGGTCTTCACCCTTTCCCAAGTAACTTGACTCTTGGTGTGTGTTGTCCAGTAATTTGTTGTCAGACTTTCAGCCACTCGGAAACAGGGATTCTTACGTGTGTAGGCTGCTAATTATAGATAATCAAATTAGACGCATCACTCCAATTGTGTAGTTGCACAGCAGACTAGAAATGAAATGAAAGGAAGGGGAAGTGAATGGCCATCATGAAGATTTCATTTTGCAAATTTTAAGAGGAACATGTATAACTGCACTTTCTGTTTTTTGGGGGTTTTTTGGGTCCCTGAGATAAAAAGTCGTTCAAAATCAGAACAGAAGTTGTAGGTGAAATAATTTAATGTGCATAGGATACATTGTGTAATCACTAAGCAGTCAATATTTATAGTTGCTGACAACTTTGCCTTGTCCAATTGCAAGCTAGTGGCCATTGCAAGCCAGTGTCATCGTTACTTGTTGATAGATTTCTTATGCACTAACCTATTAATCAAAAACTGAAAGCATGCATTTCATTGGACACGGACTTGGCATGCTTCTTAATAACAGCTGTTGTAAAAGTACATGTAGACAGCCATCAGAGGTGTTCACAAGTGTTTCATCAGCTTTTGTTTTCCATCAGTGGATGTGGATAGTCACGGCAGCACTCCAGTGGCAAATAGCAATAAGCAGTAGCCCATCCACCCAATTCAGATGCAGCCATGAAGGTGTTCTGTTTTAAAGGTCTAGTCCATCACTTGTCATTTGTGCATTATGTTCCCCTGCAACAAAATTACTCAAAATCTAATTCCTGATAACAAACCTGAAGAAGTTTCAGCTCAGACTTGAAGGTTTTCATGGTGAAAGACGCTAGAAAAGTAAAATGACTGCGGTTACACCATGTATCAATCTCTTTCTCGAGTATGTGTGGTTCTGAGAAGAACTGGGGAATAACTCGAAGTTTTGGACAGGGTACTCTGTCTGTCTTCAGGAGACTGGGAGTGGAGATTATATGATGTACACAGGTGATGTACCAGGATACAGTGCAGCATCCATTTTTCGCACCTTCACTGTTCCCGCCTCAATGCTTCACCGAGCTAATCCCTACATCTGGATCTCTCTCTACACCATATAAGCTCCACTCCCAGTCGGAAACCTGCAGTCTCCTGAAGATGGACAGAGTACACTGTTTGAAACGTCGAGTCATTCCCCAGTTCTTCTCAGAACCACATATACTCAAGAAAGAGATTGATCCATGGTGTAACGCAATCGTTTTACCCTTCTAGTTTCAGCTCATTGAATACTGTATGTCCCGAGAAAAACAACATTCAAGAATTTTGATTTCAGATCAAAAGTTGCTGTGTCATGTTTTGAAATGCGCTTGGATTCAGTGACTTGGACAAGTTCTCATGTTGAGTCAAATGCAGCTACGCATTGTCACTTACTGAATTACAGTACTAGTGCACGCAAAGCGTGGGTCATGTTAACACTTGTGTGCACTAGGTCCCAAAATGTGTCTTTAGTCCCATAACCATCTTTAGACCATTGGCGGCACTACGTAGTGTCATGTGGGTGCATTTACACTCACCGAAAAGCTGCTTGCACTCACGTTTGCACCCTCAAAATGTTGTCATGTTACCACAGGCTGATCACCCTTTTCATTTTACAACTCCGCATCGTAACCCAGGAGAAATTAAGGATCATTTGCACCCACCCAATTCTACCTTGCACCTAAAGCCACCAAGGTCTGGCACCGCCACTGTTTTCAGCAATGATTTTGTCAGCTTTTTTTGGGGGGGGGATAAATGCAAATGATGGACTGTACCTTTAACAAGTTCAGATTTTTTCACTGGATCTTAGGTTGAAGCAATGGTCTGTAATCACTAGAGTTTGTTTCACAGTTACAGACATGCAGCTGCAGCAACAGTTGTGTTTTGATGAGAATACAAAATGGCTAACAGATGTTTTCCTGATACCACCTCAGTCGGCTTGTTTGTCATTATTTCTTTTTCTCTGACCGCTGTTTTCTTTTCTGTTTTTCTTTTCCTTTTTGTCGTTGTCAGACATCAATACCGGTGCCATCTCCTGTCACTGGTATGATCACAGAATTCCTGGCGGGTGATGGAGACACTGTTGTAGCAGGCCAAGAACTATTCCGAGTCAAGGTGACAGGTAGGCCTGCTACAGTAGAACAGTATTTTGTTGAAAATTCACCGAAATTCACATTCGTACATCTGCACTAAAATGATTGTTATCTCTAATATTGGCTGGGCTTTTGTGCTCGACAACAGCTGTTCTGTTCTCAATTTGTTTTTAACAGCTGTCTGTGGTGCAGGTTATCCCTAGGGTGTTACTTATTGATATTAGTTCACATTTCGCCCCAAGACATTTGCGTTTGCATACCGTGACACCTCTGGTTGTAGCTGCACCCATGTTTTACCACAGCATCTGTTGATTTGGGCTTTGAATGACTGCAAGCAGTTCACTCAGTGCATGTTGATTTGGTGCACAGTGCTTCAGTGCCAAATGTTTAATCTTTTTGAACAACCTGCAGTCCTCTACAGTCTCATAGTTTAAATGGGTCAGCTTGCCTTAGTACGATTAATTATGCAAGAAAATTACTGAATTCATGAAAAATTCACCAATTAGTTTGAGATTTCACCTGTGCTGGTAGTTGATAGAATTTATGTTTAAACTTTCAATCACAATAACTGAGAAACTTGCACTTGAAATTTTTGACTGAGAACTGTGGTCTTTGTTAGTAGGATGACTGGAATGTTGAATCCATGAGCTTACCAACACGTGATCCCAACACTGGATCATAGACTCCAGGGGGGTTTATACCCCCTCCTCCCCCTGCACTGTGTAAATGATGGTTTGTAGGCTGTAATGTACTACAGTGCTTCCTTTAACCCTCCTTTCAAAAGACCGGGCATCCCTGTCCAGGATGTTGACTTTTGATATGTCAATGTAGTGACCAGGTGATTCGAGCGGACTTCATCATCACCAGCAATATTGATGACTTTAAACAAGGGAATAGTACACATCAACCAGTCTCTCCAGAAGTGTGGGTACTCCAAGTGGGCGTTGGTGAGGGCATTCTACCCAAGGAGGACAAACAGAAAACATTACGCAATATAATCATGCACCACAAGAGAAACAATTGGTGGTACTCTGTTATATCAGAGGGACTTTGTAGGCACATGGAAGCATGTGTTTCAAGCCCATGCACTCTCTCAAACAATTGCGCGTTTCATCTGAGGATAAAGTGGGCAATTAGGACCAGACAGGCTTGATCTTCCACATCCCATGCTAAGGGCAGACTAGACAAGGACAGTGCACAGAGTCCTATATTGGGGAGATTGAAACGTCTCTCAAGACCAGGTTTCTGGAGGTCTGTCACCCTCATGCTTCACACGCTCACGAGTTTCAGGATGGGGACGGTGTAAACTCCCACTAGTCTATGAGCCACTGTTGGGATCATGTGTTGTAAACTCACTGATTTATCATCGGGGTCATCCTGCTGATGGAAACCGGAGTTTTCAACCGCAAATTTCGGATACGAAAGGTGTTGTGAATGGAAATTTAAACATTTATTCCGAAATTTAGGAAGTTAATATTGAAATTCTGTTCACACTTAAATTCTTTCATTTTTTGTATATCCAAGGTTCTGTGTATGCATTTATTAAATCTAACCATTCTTTTCCATGAAATGTGCATTTTTAAATTGATTGAATTGTCAGTTGTACTGCTGCCAAGATATTACCAATCAATCCTGGAACAAAAAGATACAAAGAATATACATCAAATATGCATACAGTCTTCTCTTAATCATCTTGTCCTTGTGCTTTTCAAATGGCTGCCTTGCTGAGCACTGCATCGATGAGTGAATCACCTGTACCAGCATAAATTTAGCCTTTTATTTGCATGCATGATTCACGAAACAGCCAGTAAATAGATTTAGACCTCCACTTCACTCAGTCTTCATCTTGCATGATACTGTCAGACCTTATGAGGGCGCTGTAGCAATATCCAATAATTAGCAGTTCATTGATTCGTCGTTCTGTTATGGTATGTTTTACTCGTGTGTGGCAAGTGCTGTTAACTTCTGAGGCTCCCAAGTACTTCTGCTTGCAGTACAGTTGCAGTGTTCTTCATAAAAATTCACAAGTTTTTAGGTCATCGGAGATATTGATAGTTTTAGTCTACTTTGTGTACTTTGAACATTCCCCTTCGGTTCTAAGTTAGCATATGGTCAACTTTGATCAATCATCATCGCGTCAACTTAGGATTCTGGCTCCCTTTTTATGCACGTTGATATTTTCTTTGGTTATCCATAGCCAGCAATGCAACCAACCTTGGCAGGTTAGGCTGGGATATCGATTAGACTAATCCACTTGTAATTGACTAATGTGAGATTGGTTAAAAGCAAAAATTGACTAGGAAAATAATGTCAATATATCTGAATGCACATTTCCACCCTTTTTAATAGATGAGGTGCCCCTAAAACCAGCAGAGCCACCAAAGGCACCCACACCAGCCAGTGAAGCCCCAACACCACCTCCACCAGCTCCAGCCTCTCCCCCACCCCCTCCTCCACCCCCTCCCCCACCCCCAGTGCAGCCTATAGCAGTGGCAGGGAGTATACCCACAACTCCACCACCGGTGCCTCCCATGCCAACTGCTCCAATGACCTCCAAACCAGGTATGTGTAGGCTCATGCTAATGTGTGGCACCTAGTACCGGCAGGTTTTGGTATTTGTACTAGAACTTCGAGATGTCACCGAAGTCATTCTTTAGCACTAACAGGTGAACGTTAGGGTAATGAAATGACAGGAGTTCTCTGGGAATTCTCAAGAAGCTATGAAAGAAATGTTACTTGGGAACATACCTTGTGCAAAAATCTACTTTCTCTAGTCTCATTAGCAGGATGTAGGAATTGTGCAGAGTAAATTTAAGATTCCAAGAAATTTGCTGTTCACATCAGTACCTTAGACCAATTTCTACATCAAGTTATGAGCCCCAAACTGGACCAAGAGAGGGTGCAATTTGGCTAGCAATGCAGGGTCCTTTGGTTGGGCTTGCACTTCGCTGGTTAACAAATGACTATGACATGCACGCGTATGGTCGCATTGCTATGAACAAAATGAACACTCTCAAACAACGCGGGTCTTAAATGATGCGAGGGTGCTTCTGCTCAAGAACCAAGCTCAAAGAGTAACCAGGCTTAATTCCGAGAGGTGCGAAACATGAAAGAGATTGAGGGTTTGGAACCCTCATACAACCAAGGGTTTGTCAGATCTTGCCTGCTCCATGCCTTTTGTCCCTGAAACTTGGCTTGCGCTTAAAATTTTCGTTGTCCCTGCTTCTATTTCAATCCAATCTGACTAAGGATATCGTTGTAACTGTTTGACTTCCTAGCTGCATCGGTGACACCCATTGTTGCCCAAAGCCCAGTGGGCCAACCTGGCTTACCAACCAGAACAGAACAGAGGGTGAGTTTGTTATGACAGTGATACATGATCATTCAGTGCTTCCAATCTAAATTACCCTGTGCCTGTCTAAAGCGGTTCTTCTCTCCATGGTTACCCAGAACACCCTATTGCCCACATCTAATGTTCTGTTGGGTTGGGTTTTTTAGCAAATAGCCATAAATAGCCACCACAAATAGCACTTGAGAGAGTCAAGTTTTGGATGTTGAAGTTTTGACTATTGCAATCAAGATTTCAATCTTTTAACTCAGACATGTACATTGTATGTACAATTGACGTGTAACCTCGGGTAGTGCTCCGTGTGTTTGTATCATGGTGAAAGGACCATCTTACTGCATTACCTGATAATATGCTGGTAGGGTGTAGAAATATTAACTGCATTCGTTATTTTTGTAGCTGGCCACTTGAGATGGTCTGTTGCACTTTGTAGCAGAATCTAACACTCCACACACCATCAAGAGAGGCAAGCTTTATTTTGCCAAAAGTGAAAGTAGTCAGTGTGTGGTTTGTTTGCCTCATAAAAAAATTCAGAATGTTTATGGGTGCGGTGGTAAGAACAATTTCATGAGGTGACAGATGAAATGTGCAGAGTGAAATTGAATATCTCATTTGTCACCGAATGAAACAATTTTTTTACCTTTGCACAAAGGTGAAGTATTCATTATTTGTTTTGTACAATACCTGCATAAATCCTCCTCTGTCAGAAGAAGGTCCCGCTCACTTATCAGTGTCCGTCACTTTGCAACACAGATTTGTGTCTGAAGTACCTACTGGCAGTACAATGCAATGTTAGATTGGTTTCCGTCCCCAGGTTATTTTCCTCTTTCTCACTGGGAATGAGATACATGAAATGGGGGTGGGAATCAGTGAGGCGAATGAAGTTCCATTCAATGGGTACCGTTGAATAGAACAAACAATTCAATCACATATGATCAATGATCCAACGAACAGATGACGGGAATTTATGCAGGCATTGTATAAACTGAAATATTACTTCCTAGAGATATTAGGCTTTAATTTGTGATAGATATGTAAGAAGAAAAGAAATTTGTGACAACGATAAAATGTTTTTCCCACATATGCAATGCACTGGTTTTTAATATGCATACCTCTAAGCTGTCACCAGAGCATTGAGTTTGTTTAGAATATAAAAAAGGTGAGAATGTATTAAAAAAATCTGCATGTTATTGCTTGGTTGTATCAGATATTTGACTCATGAAAACTACACGTACAGTTCCTAGAAGACTGCCTTTACTAAACATTGATGATTGTGTCCAGGTGAAAATGTCTCGGATGCGACAGAGGATAGCTCAGAGGCTGAAGGACGCCCAGAACACAGCTGCCATGCTGACTACATTCAATGAAATAGACATGAGGTGCGTCTTTCTCTTTCCTCGAAATCTCTTGCATCCATCTAGGGGTTTTTGCTCAGTACAGCGCCTGCGTGAAGCGTCTTGGGGAAAAAAAATAAAAGTCCAGCTGCATTGTTACTGGTGAGCTGAAAGGCATCAGCTGAATTAGGGAACGGCACGGTCCTCATGTTTGAGACATGAATGTTTGCAGTGAATCACAGAGGTCAAGTTGCCCTTTGGAATGCCTTTGTTTTACTGCAGTCCTTGAAATCAATCCTTAACTCTCCTCCACCATGTCATATTTCCATTTTGTGAATACTGACTTGTAATATATACCTTTATCTGAACAGCAACATCATAGAGATGCGCAAACAGCATAGGGAAGAATTCCTGAAGAAGCACAACATCAAACTCGGATTTATGTCAGCATTTATCAAGGCATCAGCACATGCTCTGACTAATATGCCAGAGGTCAATGCAGGTCAGTTTGTCAGATTTCTTATTTCACCACTTGGTCCCCTACTATGTTGGCTTACTGCCAGAATCTATCAAATCTGTATGATTTCTTGGGCAGAAGTATAGCGGGGGGGATGTATCAGGAAGAAAATAAGAGCAGAATTAAGACTGGAACTGAAATAGAATGGCAGACTGCAAAATGTTTAAAATGGACAAGTTACAAAAGATGACAGCAACATTGAGAATTAATAGTATTCCCACATTGACTATTTCCCCATTAGTGTTCCATTGCTTAGTATAGTAGTTTGATATAAACAGGACAAAAACATGCTTTCATAGTGAGAAAACAAAACCAAGCTAGACACCTACTTTTGAGCAGTTTCTAATGGTATGGTAATCACTTGGGAATTATAAGCAATAGAAGACTGACTGATTATTTATGGCTTGGTCTAAGATAGTAGTTGTTTGATGATGACATACCTGGGGAAATTCCTGATTGCTGTTGGAAGTTTGTGACCAAGGTTATTAGATAAAAGACGGTTAAATTATCACTGGAGCTCTTGTAAAAAGAATAGCTTCATGTAGAAAGTCTGAAAAGTCAAGCTTCAAGCAGTTGTTTTTCTCTGAAATATTTTGGCAGTAAGACTTACAAAAACTTCAAAAAGCAACAGTTTGAGAGAGCTGATAACTAAAAAGTGTAAACATAAAGGGTAGTAATGAAGTCTGCTGGCCGAAGTGATTAACTAAAGTGGAGTGTGTTCTAGTCAGTTTAGGTATTCCGGAAAGTTGTAAGCATGTCCTTTGCCAAACAAGTCCTTTAAAGGAGGTTTGTCCTTTCATGAAAATGTGAAACTCTACAGTTAGCCTGACCGGTACACTTTGGATGACTGTTTGGTTTTGATTCTGTTACAGTAATTGATGATACTGACATTGTGTATCGAGATTACATTGATATCAGTGTGGCTGTTGCAACACCAAAGGTAAGACAGAGCCCAGGTTAAAGGTCAAGGATCAAGATTTCTGTATGCCAATTTAAGCAACATGGTCAAAGTGTCAAGTTAAAGTTCACATTGACTTCGACATCTTCTTCCAAAAGTAGGTATTTTTTTGCTTGTGGTTTATTGTCATGCTGGCCCTCAATGCCATTCCCTTCCTTCTTTGGGAGAGGGTTTAGGCAATTTCTGTCAGGGTGACTTCAAGTACAGATGACAGTTTTACTTTTTGAATTTCAACTTTCACATTGTGCAATTTCTCTTGAAAGGAAATTTTAGACTTAATTCACATTGTGATGTGTGGAATTCTGGCCTTGTGTTGTGCAATTTCTTTTTAAAAGATAGCTTCAAACAAAGGGTCACAATTTCAAAGTTTTGAATTCCCAGGGGCTTGTGGTTCCGGTGCTACGCGATGTTGGTGGCATGAACTACGCTGACATTGAGAAAGCTTTGAATGAACTTGGTGAAAAGGTGAGTCATAGAAGGACTGTAGTCACAGCCGTTTAGGTCTGTCATGTGTTTAATGGCTTGTGGCTTATGGTTGTGGGGAGCACCAAGTTCATAGTTCCTGCTCTTTCAAAGTGGTACCCAGAAAAAGTGTTCCAAGTTGAATTCATCATTGTTCTCATAATGCTAATTCCTCCTGATTTTATATCCCAAAAGTCCCAGCCAGTGGCATCTGAGGTTATTGCATGTTGATTGGCAGTTTTTGTTAGTATGCACAGTGTCACCTCAAAATGTGAATACATTCCATAGAAACCTAGTATGTGGCAAAATCAGACATCGTAGCTTCATTTAAGAAAGTTTCATGAAACATTGATGTCTACAAGTTGGGTGTCCAAAAGGTTTAAGGTTTGTGACTCATGGCCAGAATGTCAGGCACTCAAATCCGGCTGCTGGCTATAAATTTTGGCCATAGGCAAGCCACTTAATCTCTGCTCACCTCCCTCCACCCAGGAGTGTACAAATGGGTACTGACAATGTTATAGCCAGCCACATTGGAGCACAGAACAATTTAGTCATGGCTTCACGACCAGAGTCTCACAGGTCATGGTCGTGGGTCTAGGGGCCCGCTTAACCACTTGCCACTAGGGAGCCCAGTACCGGAGACACAGTGCCGTGATTCATGGCCGAGGTGCCCAAAATCGGAACTAAGGAACTGGGCCTTGTAACAAAAGACCAAACTCCTGACAAAATACCGAGCTGCTGGGACTTGCCAATCAAGGGTCATATGCTGTCAGCACAGAGTGCTGGAATAAGCGGAGGTAATCCATCAGTGTTTTGAAACAGCACCATTGTTTGCCACTGCCAGCACCAGTGAATTATCAGCGGGTACAAAAGCCCCCCAGCACTCCAGCAATAAGCGACACAATACTGCTGCACGCTCGTGGAATCTGGCTGCATTAGTTAAGAAAACACCGCCATCCAGCAAAGCACTAGGTCAATTCCGGAACAAAAGAAATTACGCAACACCACCCAATGTGGGCTCTCTTTACTAGGCGGCAGGCATGGCTGCACTAATCAGGCGTAATTGGAGGTTGCCTGTCAGATTAGAGCAGCCACCAGACAGTCATTTGTGTGAGTGTATGCATCCAGTATGAAAATGAAGTTATGAATTTTTGAAGAATTTCGAAAATGAAAAATCATATTTCAGGCTTGATAAATGCCTGTTTTTGTGCACAGCCATTTTAATTGAACCTGGTAGCAAGTGGTTAACAAACACTGCCCATGACTGTAAATTCAAAGCCATGTTTTTGAGGTCAACTCTCCCGTCAGCATTGGTGTTAGAGTTAGGGTCTCATGATATATGAAAATACTACTCATTTGATATTACTTTGAGATATTACTTTTTAATCACACTGAAATACAAAACAAATTTGATATTGAAGCCTGATATCAAAAGTAACGAAAGGGTGTTAGCGTGTACACAATACATAGATCTAGAAACTGCATCGTGATCAGCTTGTAAGCAAGTCTGTCTGAAGCCATTTGGCTCATCAGGCCTGTGTTTATCTCCAGATTCCTTGGTATGAAACAGCTGAGAATAGATCTATTTCCCCCTTGGCGGGATGTCAGTATATTGTAGGTCACTCCCCAGCTAATATCGGTACCCAGTATTATAGCTACGTTGGTCAGCGCCGGTCAGGGATCTCCACCACAGCATTCTACTGTGCGGTACTAAACTTGATGAAACAGCCCACCGACCGGCACAAAATCCTTAAATATCCCCCCAAAACATTAGCCACTATAAAAATTACATATTTTTACGTGGAAGAATTTTTGAAAATTCATCAAAATTCATAATCAATTTTGAAAGAAAAAACCCACAGAAAAAGCTGGAGTTTTGCACATGCAGGATGCGCTGGCGGGCAATTTTTCATCCTTTTCCATTTTCGAAATTCCTCAAAAATTCATTACTTCATTTACTGGACGTTTACACCCACACAAATGACTGTCTGGTGGCTACTCTAATCTGACAGGCAACATCTATTGACGCCCATGTATTTCAGCCAGGCCTGCTGCCTTGTAAAGAGAGCCCAGATTGTGCAGTGTTGCGTAATTTTCTTTTCGTCACATCAGTGTAACAAGGTTGTATATCGTGTACAAAACAAATGGAAGTTACAACCTTGTTGCACTGACACAATGCTTTGTTCTTGAAACCGGAGCAGTTCCTGCTGGCGTCATTTTCAACGGGGCCAGATTGGTGTGCAGCTGTATTGTTTTGCTCAGCACTGCAGCGCTGGAGATCTTTCGTCCGTGGTTATAATCCTTCGTTTTGAATGCCACAAATAGTGGTATAGTGTTTCAAAAAAAAGGACGGATTACCTCCACTATTGACAACTGAAAAAATGTTCTTCAAGTCCCAGCAGCTCCCTCTTAGTTCAGAGTGTGGTCTTTTGTTACAAGACCCGGCTCCTTTGTCCGATTTCAGGCTCCCCAGCTATGCATATAAATGTAAGGAACCCGATACCGGGTTCCCCTGGCGCGAAGTGGTTAACAAACCTTGGGTTTTTGAGGTCCTTTACAGCTTAAGTTAGCATCACTGATAATTATGTGCATTGCTTGTGTTTGCACTGTCCAGGCTCGAACAGGTGCCCTAGCTGTTGAAGACATGGACGGAGGGACCTTTACCATCAGTAATGGTGGTGTGTTTGGCTCCATGTTTGGCACCCCTATCATCAATCCTCCGCAGTCAGCAATCTTAGGGATGCACGCTACTGTAGATAGGCCAGTTGCAATCAATGGGAAGGTAGGGCTAAGTCGCGCTTTTCTGGTTGGCTCCTCATTACCCTAATGAGAAGCATTTTTCATGAACAGCATATCCAAACAGGAATGCTTGAATTAAAGAATATTGGATTCAGCAATCTTGGGAAGATTGGGACGAGGGAGATTCTGTGGTTGGGGTGTCAGGGGGGTAAGATTAGTTTTAAACATATTGCTAAACTGTGGAGGCACTTTGGAAAAAGAAACCTCACAACTTGCAGTCTCTATCCATTTCTAATAAGTCATTTGCGAGTTAAATATGAATAAAATCTGATACACTGAGTTATGAGATTGCACATAAATATAGCAATTTGAATTCCCCAGACTAAAGACACTGCTGCTATTCCTTGGGATTCGGGGCAAAATTTTGCATAGCGACCACATCTGTGTAATGGACTGGTTCCTTTGTGCCCTTCTTATCCATTGAGAACAGTGTATTGTTCCAAGGCATCTCTTATGTAGCTAAGCAAAAGCTTGCCCCAAATCACAACTTATAGCAACATTGTTTTTAGTATAGGGAATTCAAATTGTTATGCTCACATGAATTTAAAGAACTCAGTGTACCAGATTCTATTCAAATTTAACTCGCAAAAGGTTTATTACAGTTAAACCAGGAGACTGTCACTCTGTGGAAGAAGTGTTTAGAGATGTGACTGTTGCTTGTCATGATCTTTTTAACTACTTTCACTTGCTCTGTCATGGTCTATTCCCACAGGTGGAAATTCGACCCATGATGTATGTGGCCCTAACCTATGACCACAGACTAATTGACGGCAGAGAGGCAGTGACCTTCCTGAAGAAGATCAAGTCAGCTGTGGAAGACCCCCGAATCCTCCTTCTTGACCTCTAGGGGAGAAGCACCAACACCTTGGGGAATTTCCACAATCTTTACTTCATCTCTGTCTTAGGCTTTAGGTGTCAGTTTCCTGGATCCAGCATGCAGATCTGAGATCCCTCAGGTCAACGCAGTTCCACTTTCCACCACAGAAACATCAAACTTTGTCCTACGAAACCAAATTTTGTAGTGTTTTCAGTTGGCTACATCAAGTAAATGTTGGAAATGTGGCCCTGGATTTTGAGATGACACAGAAGCCTGAGACAAAGCCAGAATTTGAAAACAAAAATAGCCCTAGTTAGTCACAGTCCATAGCTAGTTATTGAGTAGTGCTGACCACCGGCTCTCCCCCACAACTCCCCTTGGCCCAGTTTTACAGAGCTTCAGGAGAAGCACAACGAGGCAAACTTGCATGCAGTGCAAAGAATCAGTTCATGTCCTAGGCCTCACTGTTCAGCGAGACATTTCTGTGCTTAGCAAAACTCTATTCGTCATTGCTCCGTGGAAATTTTTCCTCAATTCGTCTCAGGCTCTGGGTGGGAAGCAGGAGGATGCCAATATATATGTTATCAGTATTTATCTCGCACTAGCATTTAGGCAAACATGTTGCAAAGGTAGCAAAAGTTACTACTTGACATTTAGACTCACTTCATTGCCAACAGTCTTGAGTATCTGGAATAAGTCTGTAGATCCAGTTTGAATGTTTAGGGCCTTATATATAGGAGGAATTCAGCCTGTCTTGATACTCTTAAGATTTATGGATCTCCATTCTTTTTCTATTTATTTGTAGTGGTGGAGATTTGTAATTTCACATTGAATCATCTTTTGTTCCGTTTTATTTGATGGTTTCTATGCAGAGAAAAATGATTAGACAATCAGGGATCTTGTTCCCAAATAATATTTCTGAAAATCCCGAAACATTCTACATTTCCTGGAACCAACCACCCACCTATCCTTGAGTGGATTATTTAGATGACATTTAGTTAAACTAGACAGAACCTGCATGATAGTGTGCTCTGTTTATGAACCACATGCTTGCATTTATTCCCATGTGAAGCACGGAGCCATTCCACTTCACACTGTACAAAACAATTATTTCTTCAAAACGGAAGGGTTTCTTGTCTGACTTAGCGCTGATCAGTTTTGTCATCTTCACACAGAAACAGTATACATTTTTTTTTCTGAAATTTGTGCAGACCACATTATGGCACACACTGTTTGTACACAAATTTACATTTTGCGTCATCACAAACAACATGTGCACAATTGTCAGTTTTTTCTCCAATTCTGTCCTCTGTGGCACGTTCCTGTGCTTAGTATGTAGAAGAGTGTTACATCACTGAAACAATCCACTCTTATCAGAAGCGCCTACTTTCTTTGGAAACAAATTTCGTGGCAGGTTTATCTATTAAAAAAAATGGAGAGGAAAATTCAAGGAAATAACAACTTAGACGAAGTGGTCGAAGGGCAAGCGAAGTGAGATTTATCTGTGGTTATTCTGAAGTGTACCATTGCAGTTGTTCTGATGCATGGAGTCTATAGATTTTCAAAATGAGTGTGATTGAGATAAATTCGTGTCATGAAACTGATTCTAAGCCTGAGTGTATTTGGGGAACTTTCTGGGGGGAGGGGGACCAGATCTTTTACAGAAACTGTCCACACCTGCAATATGATATGTGTTTTTTTTCTTGGGATGAGTTATGCAGTGTTAGGTATGTCTTCTTTCGTTTTTACTATGAATATTTAGTGAAACTGAGGGTGCAAATAGACAGAGGCCTATGAGGATTTTGGTGTGAGCCAGTTTGCCCAAACTGAGAATGGCCATGAAAATGTCACCAGTTTCGCATGAATAATGTTTGCCATGCAAGGCTGACAATGGGATTGATTAGTTACTACCTTAGCATGACTGAGCTGTTGTCCAAACGTTTCCCAGTTTTAATTCCTTGCAAATTCAATCCACTTGAGATATTGTATATTTTTGGATGGGGAAATTCCACCCAAAGTGTTGTTTTGGGGATATGAGCTGTGTAGACCTTTTGACTAGTGATATATAAACGGTCTTAGAATATTTCCCATAATGCTTTGAGCTTCTTCTTTGTTATCCTCCACAACTGTATCAGGTTTTGGGTGTGGTATTGGCTTATTTGAAAATTGAAGAGGGAAACATTTATTAATTATCCAAAAGCCTTTTCAATGGAGGGATGGCAAATTTTAGAATTAGAATGGAAATATTACTGCACATTTTTCATCACTATTGGGGGGGTGTGCTTTCCAGTACCACCCACCCCTTTGATGTGCCATTGCTATTCATTCGCTTGATGTCCAGGGTATATAAGATGACAAAGTAAGGTCTATTTGAAAAATAAGTGTTGTGGCATTGGAGAACCTCAATTATCAACTTAATGGCTGGGGAAGTAATTGACACCTTGTTTCTGGCAGCTACCTTTATTTCTCTCATAATCACTATTAAAACGTACTACCTAAAGTGAAGTGCATTCTAGCTTTTCCTTTTTTCAGCCCATTTTGCTGCCTTGTTTTAAGGTACCAGACCATTTATTCTGTCCATACTTTAAAGAAATTTCTGTTGATAACTGCCTCAAAGGGTGGAAATGGAATGAAATGCTTCTGGTTAACTGGACTGTCATGAAATGTTGCTGCAAACTTTTTCAAATGAGTTGAAAAGGTGTTTATGTTTTATTGTAATTTTTTCCCAAAAGGCTGATATGTTATATGTTCTGAGCCACAGTGGACAATTTTTGCTTGATAGTAGACTTCATTGCTGATTGTGCAATGTACTATGCGCAGGAAAAAATCCAAGGACCTTAGCAAATTCATTACGAAGGTGAATATGTTGTCCTTGAAGTAGCTCATATTTTCCACATTAGTCATTTTGACGTGAAGTTTCAGAATTGACATAAATGTTTGGTTTGCTCAGAAATAGGATTTGAAAATAAATCAGATTTTAAAAAATCAGGGTTTTATATGAAAGCCAATGGTATCCTTATTTCCTGAAGGGTGTTTGAAAATACTGTTTTTCATTGAGAGCTCTGTTACTTTTGCCGTGATGTATAAAAAGAAACACCAGTTGACAAAGTTTACATACATATGGTTTTTAAAATCATTTTGTTCAATCTGCATCAGATCTGGAATGTACTGTTGTTGAGATTAATTATTGATTTGGACATGCGCGGATATGAATGTTGTCTCCGTTAATTTCATGGTGAATGATAAGTCTGTCACAGGGTCTCCAAAGGGAAGAAAATCTTAAAGCTGTTGATGATAAACTATATATTGAGAGTCAAACTGGCGATCAGAAGGCACGTTCTAGTTCCAGAAAAAGAGTAACTACTTGTCAAATGGGATGCATCTGAGCAGTCTAGCACGGTTACGAGCAAAGATCGTATAGCGGCGCTATGTAATCTTTGGTTACGAGTAATTTTTAATGCAGGTCTGCAAAGCGCCCTCTGTTGACGTCAAAACGAGCCGGGCATGCGCTGATCAGCTGTCTGCGGTTAACTTCATCATTATCATATCAGCTGCGGCCGAAGGAAAACTCACAACACAAGGAACACTCAAGAAAGGAGGCATATTTTCGGCGACTGTAAAAATCGCTCAAAAACTGTCCAAGATAGGTTCGAGAATGTCTGTAAGACGTGCAAGCCATGCTGGGTCCTGGTACAGCAGCTCAGGTTTGAACATGATGGAATTTTTGAGATAAAACTCTTGTGTTTCACCTCGTACTTCCAGACCTAACGTTAGGCTACGTTCACGATCGCAGATTAAGCGATTCGGGTCATTTGGTGTCAAGGCCACCGTTCACATTTTCCTTTGTTGGTTGCACTAGATTTTGAAGGAATTTAATTTTGTCGGCATTGTTAAACAGTTAAAAAATAATTATTTGGGATAGAATTCCATCTACGGACGTGGCATGACACCCTGTGCACAGACCTAGTCTTTCAGAAAAATTCTATTTTCCTGGAAAGATTGAAAGCAGTAAATGTCCCAAAAAGTCAAATTTAGTAGTTGTGAAAATATTTAGATATCCGGTAAGAGTTTAATATACATGGATATCACTAATTTTCAGTGGTTTACTAACAATCAGGAAGTGATAACATCCTAAAAAGTCAAATTTAGCAAGGAAAATATTGAAGCCTCAAGTTAGAAAATACTTTTTTCAGGCCAGTCCCATAGATTTGTCAACTGTGCACTGGGCGTCAAGTGATATGGAACTCTTTCTGAGATATCCATGTAGAAAACACTTCCAACATTTCAGACCAATCTATCTCATAGTGGTTTGTGCACAGGCTGGAAAGTAGCAGAGGACTTCATTCCGATGTTTTGGCAAATTTTTGAAAGAATGGAGCACATCACTGGGATTTAATCATGCACCTAATCATGCATCATGTCCATTTTAAATAGAATGTCAACTGGCAATACAGTATTAATGGCATATTTGGTTTTAAAGAGGACACTCTTATCTTTCTGATGTTTCTTGTTCATTATTTTGTTATTAGTGATCAAGAGATATACCCCAGTTCACAGTAGCACTTAAAACAGAAATTGTACCACTTTTCAGAGAAAAACAAGAATACTCCGACTCCTTCCTTACATTGTACTTCAACAGTTTGTAGTGCGCAATGCAGGCAGCATCTCCCTTGAAATCAAACTGTAAATGTTTAATTTGCATTTTGGTATTTCAGGTAGGTCTAGTGATCAGACAAGAAAGTGACATAAGTTATTGCTCGCATAATTTGGGGGGGGGGGCAGGTAGGGGGCAAATTTGCTACTTGTTCAGGGCAAAATGTTAACTGCACAAGGCTTACTCAAAAAATAACAATATTTGTCCTTGGCCTTGCCTTTCAGAAATATAACCCTGACCATCTTTGTGAACATAAACACAGACATTGCAGCTGTTTTGATATGTGGCTTTTAAATCACAGAAATTAGTCTTGATTATAAATACAAGTACAATAAGACCCCATCAGCCAATCAAACAAAACATTGAAACTGACAGGATTGTATAAGCAACACATGTCATTGAGTGCTAAACAATTGCCAGTTTTTGTCATTGTTAAGTTATTGTTATCCTAAATCACAGAACAAGTTTTGTCGATGAAGCTAAATGAGTGGTTGAGCAGTGCAGCGTCATCAAAGCATTCCCCAGCAAGGGCAATCATTGCTCCGTAAGTAGTCTCAGTCTTGTCTTGTTGGCACAGCTGAATGTTCCCAAGTTTGGTTGCAATGAGAAAAAAGCCATGGGCAAACACCAAGTTTCATGAAATCGTGTAGAAGATAAAATAAGAGAAATGTACGACAGCAAGTGACAAAATGACGGATTACAAGTGGAAATGAGAAGAGAGCAAAGTCAGTGGCATGCAGTGATGTCACTCCAACCAAGACACAAAAACAACTACCAAGCCTTTAAAAGCAGCCCAGTTCGAGCAGTTTTTAATCATAAATGGTGCCCTTTTTGCATTTGATCATGCTGGATAGCCAACGGGCATGCCCCATTGACATCGGACAAAAAGGGGCAACATTATTGCCTGGCCTGCAGGGTCTCTCTGGGCTCATTTTATAGAGCTGCTTGCTGAACAGAAAATTTGGCTCAGCACACTTTGGCCGAGAACCAGTCACTGGAATTGTACAACGCATGGTATTTGAACTGGTAATCTGCTCTGCTTTGATTCAGCAAATATTCTCTGCACCTGGCTAATTCCTGTGTTTGACAGCTTTATGGAATGAACCCAGGGAATGGAGTTGCCATTTTGTTGTCTGTCCTCCAGAGCTGCCTGTGGATACTTCCTTCACACTGACGGTCAATGATTTCTGTCAAATTCTAGAATTACACTGTACCGGTCATTTGTATCATACCTTGCTTGCTGTGGCATTCTAGTAATGTATCATTTTGAAATTTTTTTTCTTTCATTTTCATGTTCAGCGCAGCTTTTCCAAGTTGCCAAATTCTGCCCAGTAGCCAAGTAACATTTACCGTTATGAGGTCATTGAGTATGCTGAAAAATATGATGTCATGTGGATAAAAGTTTGCCTAGAACATGGGGTGTAACTAACAAGTCATTGCTGTGGAATTAATTGTCTAAATTCTCTGGATTCCCAAATCCAAAAGTGCCACATGCATAATGCTTCTGATTTTCATTCAACTAACATGACTGGTTTGGGCAAGTAATTTCTTCGTTTGTTTCTAGTCATGCAGGATACTCATATTGTGGAGCATGTGGAGCCCACGCCTATAAACAAATTGATCCAACCAACATGTAAGTACAAATGTGCTTTCTGGTATTAACCCTAACCCACTTGGGTCATTTTACCAGGGCACATCCTCAATCCTCCAAATGGTCCAACTTCAAAAACTTCATTCATCCTCTATTCTCCAAAATCGTACCTTTATTTGGCTTGTGCACAAATGAAAGGTACCTGAATCTTCAATTCTCCAAAATCCTCTGTGGCCCTACTTTGAGTTTTGTTTTTGGTCTTTTTTTTTTGTTTTTTGAGGGACGGGAGGGTTGGGCACATCAGGTTGGTTGCTGGGCTGAAGCTGTTTTTTGCAGAGTTGGCTAACGGCTTTACTTTTGTCATAAACAAAGGAGACATGTGTCTTTGTTTTAACACACTGCAGTTGAGGATTGTGTAATTTATGACCAGCAGCAGTGAACTCTGGAGCACACTGTCCTTGGGTACATGTATTGTAAACAGTATAATGTGTGACCATATACACCACTATGTGACTGATTTTTAGTACTTCATTCACCAGTCATCCTGAATCCTCCAAAATCCTCCAAAACCCTCCATCTCTAACAGTTGGACCATTTAAAGTCTTATGCTGCTTTTTGTTTAAACTTACCCATGGAATTTGGGTCATCCATAAAGTACACATGCAGAGCATTAGTTTTGCTTTTTAATAAGTTGTACATGAAATTACTGTACTTTTTTCACATTCTCTACTTGGTGGAACCAGCTTTGATACACCAGAAACTGTTAACATGGTATAATTGGATAAAAACTTGTTGCATACAATTTGTTTGATCAGAATATTTCTTAGCCAGTGCCAATTAAAGAAAAATTAAAAATGTACTTAAAAAACATGTTTATATGTATGCCAAGGTGTTTATTATTGTAAAGTAGCTAAGGAACAGACACCAGTCAATCGATGTATTCTTCATAACGAGAAATCTTGGTTCTAATTAACTAGAGAAGTTGGGGGGGGGATTCAAGGATCGCGTAATTTGGATGCCACTTTGTTGTGAAATCCCTTTGAATCATCACAGGTACCCATAATACACCAATATTTTATGTGGGGTTTTTCTTTTTTTTGTCTTTGTGCAGAAAGCGTGTCTTCATACTTGGACCATCACATCATATGTATCTCCCTGGCTGTGCTGTCACACGATGTAAAATATACGAGACACCGTTATACAACCTCATTGTAGATACCCAAGGTTAGACATTCGTCAATGTGAAAGTTTGTAAGATTTTCTGTCTGTCTTCACGTACAGTGTGCTCTGGCATGTGCATGCACAACAGGCTTTTTCACTGTGTCGGGAAATCTTTGAGGACTCGGGAAGGCTCCTGGCAGAAAAAAAAAATTGCCAACACAATAAATATTGGCTTTCTGCATTCTCTATCAGTGTGTGAAGAACTGTGTCGGGACGGTCCCTTTGAAGTCATGAAGATCCAAACTGACGAGGACGAACACAGTATAGAAATGCAGTTGCCTTTCATCGCCAAGGCAATGCAGAGGTAGGTGATGTACGGCCACTTCACTTGTACTTGCCTTACTTTCTCCAGGAGTATATGTGTAGATACATACCTCGTACCAGCATCGGTCGGGGAGTAACCTGCTACAGATGAGCATCCCATCTAGGGTAATTGAGTTTTCTCTGTTGTTTGTGGCAAAGAACCCGGAGAGATATACCACCCAAAACCACATGAGCTCCAGACAGTCTCTTTTACTAATAGCATCCAAGGGGGGCTTGCCACATGTGGGTGTGAAAGCAGTGCTTTATTTGTAGGGAGAACGGAGAGATGAAAATGTACCAAACCTGGTACTGTTGAGTCAGACAGCCTGCGGGGTGAGGATTGGAAGAGTTTTCAATCAGCATCTGCAATTTGGCTGTCTGAATTTGCTGTAAACTAAGCAAACAGTATCGTAATGCCCACAAATTAGATGGTATGGTAGAAATGACACTTGAAAAAGTAGACATATTCAAAGTTCTTGGCTGTTGAATATGAGAAAAATAATCTAAGGTTTTTTGCAAGTAATATGCAGAGAATATCGGATATTTTCATCAGAAATCATGTCTGACTCCTTTTGCCTTAACTTAGTACATTTCTAGCTTATCCATATCTTTTGTGTGTCAGAACAGTTGTATTCCCTTAGAAGTAGCTTGGCCAACACCGTTTCCTTGGTACTTGCACTTGAGCCTCGTTCCTACTACCTGCTTTTACATTTTAGTTTATTTGTGGAACCAAGGAAAGGACGTGACTGCTGCGCTGACAATGATATGACCCCGCGGTTAAACCTTGTAGTGTGATGTGATTTTTATCTTCCACCAACCACAGTAAACAGGGTCAGTTCACCATAGTGCCTGTCCTGGTAGGCTCATTGATGGCAGAGGGAGAGCAGATGTACGGTCGGCTGTTCAGCAAGTACCTGGCTGACCCTGAGAACCTCTTCGTCATTTCGTCCGATTTCTGTCACTGGGGTGAGCCCTTCTTTTTTTTTTCTCCAGATTTTTGCTGTGTATAACCTACAGTCTGTTGGTAGTGTTTTGCCAAGTCTACCAAGTCGTGAAGAGTCGCTCACATGTCATCCAGTCTCCAATGTGTCACCAGCTTTTTAAATGAACTTTAGCAAAAAACTACTCATCTGTCACTGTTTCTGCCCTGTTACTGGTGATTTTACCTGCGATGAAGTCGTGGTAAGACGGGACCTCAGCATTGCCCGACAACGCATTTTGACCAATCAGGTTGAACCATGTTTGAACACGTGAAACAAAATGATACAGTTGATTGGTGAGGATAAGATCGTGTTGTCATCAATGACGTGTCAGTAGGTCCTGGTTGGTTAGCATTGACTGGTCAGTGAACTTAGCCTTAAACAAACAAAAACTGCGCGTTGGAAAAACTTTGTGTATGCAACCATTGAAATGACTAGAAATTGTCTGAGATATCAAGTTGTTTCTTTCACAATGTTATGACTGTCTGGATGTTTGTAACTGACATGATATTTTGTTCTTCATGACATCCATAACATGGAATGTTTGCCTTGTGTCTCCCTACAGGTCAGAGATTCAACTACGTGGACATACATGAACGTCAGTGTCCAATTCACAAATCCATTGAGTCTCTGGATAGAATGGTGAGTTTTATCATTTACGCACAGTCATTGTGAGTAGAAACCTTAATATGTCATTGTGAGTCGAAACCTTAATCTGCCATGTGTACAGCTATTACTGTCCAGTACTATGCTTCATGGAGGAAATGGCACACCGCTGGGCATGAATGTCACTTGTTCGTAATGTGTTTTACACGACACCAGACTAAATCCCTGCTCACCTGAATAAATCCCCACCTGAAATTTCGTCTGGGCCTCCATTTACTGGGGAAAAGAACCTCCTCGAGAATTTGTGATTTGGCAGGTTGCCTTCGTGGCTAAGCGAGGCTGGAATTCTTGGAGTTAGTTTTCGGAAAGAAATTCCCGTCGTCAAGGGGTTAAATAAAAATCAACCCCTTCAGTGGTGTACCTTCGTGGGGCAGATCTTTTGTCTTTTCAGTGATCGTGTTCAACATGACATGCCACAGAATTTCTTTTTTTTTTTCCATTTGGGTTTTCTAATGACAACACTTTCTGTGATCACGTGGTTAACGGAAAGAGTCAATGATTGGACTGTCCATAAATGAGTCTGTGGTAGTAGTCAGGCTAGTCGGAAAACAGGGTTTGACTGCGTGCAGCTCGTGTGCCGCGTGCGGCATGCATGCAACACAAGCAGTTCCAAAGTGATGACTCAAAGGTCTTGCAGCAGATTTTTCCTTTTTGAAGTGATGAGGCAGTGTTTTGTTTTTATCGGCGTCACAAAAACCTCGAGACAACCAGATGTAGTGTTGTGGACAGTTACAGGGGTATTTTTTTGTACTTAAATGCCTATTCTTTTGGAAAGAAATAGTGGTCTTACGAGATAAAAACGAGCTTTGGAATAACTGACGTCGAGTTATCAAGATTTTATTGTACATTCCCGACTGCATAACTTTTGCTGGCCGCTGGAATAAAGGGCAAGAGCTGATGCACAGCCCGCACAGGACAAACATTCAACCTGCAAAAATTATGAAATTTGAGGACATAAAATTCACTTTTTATGGTAGCACTCATTCGCATTTTGCTTTATACTTTTAGTAGGATTGCACGTGTAGTGCAACCATTTACGTACTGTATATGCTGTATTAGTGCTTCAGCACAAAGCACGATGACCATCATGGTTTGATCCTCAGCGCTGCAGTGCGGCTTATAAGCTGGCTTTAAATCTTTATTTGGTGATTTTCGCATGCTGCGGCTTATACACCGGGCTGCGTATATTCTGGAAATGACAGTAATTTATATACAGTTACTAAGTGCACAGGCACGAATTCTTTCAACATAGGCACATATTTGACAGGATTCCTCCAGATTTTCCAGTACCCATAACCAACTGACATACCATTGAGCATTATCAGAAAGCTCCCTTTCGTCTGCGATTCAAAAGCATAAGCATTTTGTTTTCACCCATTACTTTTTAAAATAACCTTTGAAAGTGAGCATGTAGACATTTGTAAACTGTTCTCTGCTTTCATTTTAAAGTAAGACTATTTTAATATTGAAACTAAATTATATGGTATAACAGGTACATAACAGACACTCAGCAATTTTTATTTTTATTTTGTCCACAAGGGAATGCAATACATAGAGAGCCTGGATCCTGTCGGCTTCCGTAGCTACCTTAAGAAATATGGCAACACCATATGTGGCAGACACCCTATAGCGGTCCTATTAAATGTAAGTTAATATACATGTTTTGAAAAGTGGTAACATTCTGCAGGTGCAGCTTAGATCACGACAACATTTCCACCTGCATTCCGCCATTTGTTCATCAGCAGTCTACATGCATGTCCTTTACTGCATTGGGTGAGGTTTTTTTATAAGATGCAGTGGTCATGCTATGAAAACCCTTCAAAATACTTTGAATCAGAATATGAAGTACTTTAACCACTTGCTGCCGGGTACTTTTTAAAATGCAGGGCACACATACGGGAGATTTTCAAGATTTTCAGTTTGCAAAATTCTTCAAGAATTCATCATTTCATTTAATGGATGTTTACGCCCACACAAATGACTGTTGGCTACTCTAAGCCGACAGGCAACCTTCATTGACTCCCGAGTATTTCAGCCAGGTCTGCCACCTCATAAAGAGAGCCCAGAATTGTGAGGTGTTGCATGATTTCCTTTGTTCCCCAGTGAATGCGAGTGGTGTCTTTTCAAACGCGGCTGGATTAGCATGCAGCGGTGCTGTGTCACCCATCAACTGGGGCCTGGAACACTTTTGTCCGCGGTGCTAATCCGCGGGCGCGCTATGCACAAAACAGTAGTATACTGTTTAAAAACAGTGACGTGTTACCTTCGAAAAATGCAAGCCAAAAATGATGGCAAATCCAGCAGCAGGACTTTTGTCCTATTTGGAGCACCCCAGCTCTGCGTATAACCCATGGTGCACGAAACAGGGTTTCCCCGGGAGCAAATTGTTAAAAGTTTAGTTTTCCAATTTTTTTTAACAAATCTCTGATTCATTGGACTGTGAAGTAGTGGTCCAGCTTTCTTGCAGTCAATGTCCATGCAGAGTTGCACGGCATCACAAGTGACCGTAGTGATGAAAAGCAGCCAGAAATGATTTTTTTCCATAGTGCCCAGCCAGCATCTCCCAGATTATTTAAGCAGCAAGTTAAAAGCTTAAAAGGCTCATAAAATCTGATCATAGAGTGAAGTTCAGGACTTTCACAACAGAGCTCTTTATCATAAAGATTTGATCACCGATGGTTTGGGATTAGTTTGTGTGTTAGTCTGCAAATTGTAGGTTCCAATCCTACCCATTAGCTTGTCTTGCTCACCCCAAGGAGAAATTTATTTAGCTCGTCCGTTTCCATCAATCGGTAAACTGGACAAGAAGTGAGATGAAGTATCCATTTAACTCTTTGTCTTTCTTCTCCTCTCTGCCCCCTCCCCATCTCCCTCTTTCAACCCTCAGGCCATTCAGACTCTGAAGACCAAGAACGGACGCACCATGTCCCTCAAGTTCCTCAACTATGCCCAGTCCAACCAGTGCAAGTCCAGGGAGGATAGCTCAGTCAGCTATGCCGCAGCCTCCTTCATTATGAGCTGAGGAAACAAACTTTTAAGGACGGTGGTCAACAAGCCACCAGCATAGTTTTTTTTTGGGGTGGGGAGAGAGGTGATAATTTATCTTCGGTAACTCAGGATATCTTCATGTGTGTGTCATTTGTAGTCACAGACAGTTAAAGGCCTGAAGAAGTGTGGAAAACATTGTAGACAAAGGGTTAGATTCCTTTAAGGTAACTTGCTGCGTAGTGATGGGTCACTCTACAAAATAAATTGTTGCTTTTCAGCTTAGATATATTCCAGGCTTAAATATGTGGCCTGTCACCACAAAATGAGCTGAAAGTCAGAATTTTTGAAAATTGAGATATTGGTACTGTGGAATTCAGCAGAAAAAGAGTTTTTCAATGGTGTATAGCACTTAGGGTAAAAGTAGGCTGACAATGTGATATTATTCTTTATATGCGTGGCTGGGGTCTCCAAAATCTGACAAAGGGAACTGGGCCTTGTAACAAAAGACCGTACTCATAACAAAAGACCAGGCTGCTGGGCATTACCAACATTTTTTCACTCCCAAAAGTGGAGATAATGCAGCCATGTTTTGAAACAGTATACCACGGTTTGGGACGTTCAGCACGAGCGGATTACCTCCGGGGACAGAAGTGCTCCACCACCGCAGTGATGAGCCACACAGTACCGCTGGACACTAATGTGGCCCCTATTGAAAACAGGTCAGCAGCGCACTGTGCCAGTTTCGTGAATAAAAGAAAATTACATAACACCGCAAAATCTGGGCTCTTTTTACAAGGTCAGCAGCGCACTGTGCCAGTTTCATGAATAAAAGAAAATTACATAACACCGCAAAATCTGGGCTCTTTTTACTAGGCTTAGGCCTAGCTGAAATACTCCAGGGTCAATAGATGTTGTCTGTCAGATTAGAGTAGAAATCAGACAGTCCTTCGTGTGGATGTGTCTAGTAAATGGAGATATTGACCTCCCCGTCAGTTTTTGGCTTTGAATCGTCACAATAGGAAATAGTGAAGAGCGACTTTACGCTCATTTTGTTGTGACAGGTCACATATGACCCTATCTCAGATTATGGCCAGGGCCAAGACCTGACATTGTAGACTGCTGATCGCCGAAATAAAGTTTTTCCCCAAGTCTAAAGTTCTTTTTCAGAAACATTGTGGCCCCTAAGCCTGAATTTCACCCGTGTCCAGCAACGCACAGCAACTGTTGTAGAAACCTGTCGAGTTCAACATAGTCATGCAGATTAAAGTGGTTTTTATTTCTCTGTCAACACCAACATCAAGGTAAAAAAAATAATCTGACAAGAGAAAATGCTGCAGTTTGACTTTTTTGTGTGTCTAGAAACAAAATATCAAATGCTTGGGAGTACATCACTTATGTAAATTAGAAACTTGACCTTTCAGTAAGATGTACACGTAAGTTGCAAGAGACACCAGCCTTCCCTTTGAGAATCTGGACAGTGTCATGGGGAAACCTGGCCAAACTCTGCACACACCATCTCAGCTGTAGCCAAAGGGTGATAATTGTGGTAAAGATGAGGATTTTGTTGTGGGTCACCAGCCTGTTGCATGGTAGACTGCCAGCCCTCTGGTTCATATGGTGGGTGCAGTTTTCCCACTGTAGTCATATTGCCAAGTGAAATGCTGAGTGAATTTTACTCGGCAGAGTATTTACAGTGAAAACATTTTGCTGAAGGACACTGTGTATTGGACTGCTCTGTATCCCCATGCCAGTGAGCTCCTATTTAATGACAAAAAGTTGCTTCATTTTCACATGAAGTATGAACTGGGCATAGGGTGGAAAGCAGAAGTAAGCTCCATGCAAATGGAAGACTTTTGAGACGCTTGGGTGCAGCAAGCATACCGGTTCCACGCGACCAGACCACTATTGTTTGCATCATTTTGAGAATGCCCTCGTTAGCTCAAGCTTGATGCAAACACTAGTGGACCAGACATGTAGGACCAGTATGTTCACAGCCGCCAAGCATCTCAAAGTTTCCCATTTCAACAAATAGTAGACAGCAAGATTATCTCAGTTGGCGTTCTTCTGTTCAAAAATCAAACGAAATGCTTATGATAGCTTTTTGAAAAGGCTCCCTTTCCCCTGGGACATGTCTTCGAAAGAAGTGTATAAGCCTGGCTTGACATAATTAACAATGGACTTAAAAAGGTTTATATGTGTATTGTAAACTGGCAGAGAACCACTTTGTAAAGCAAAGAGAGATTTTTCCTTCACCTCAAATTGAAGCTATTAAAGCAGTGTTCTTAATGAAGCAGTGACCATTGTTATTTTGTTCACTGATCATGACCTACACAGAGTAGTGTTTAACACTAATGCAGCATGATTAAGGGACCACTTGAATCAGCTTACATTTGTTGCTGCATAATGCAGGTATGTTCAGATTTGACTAAGGCTTTAAAGGAAACTCTAAACATTAGTGTGTTAAAAGTGAATAGCAAGAAAGTGTCACGGTAAATAAAATACTGGATTACTTTTTACTGTTCCAGTTGATGAGTATACATGATGTGATTGGCATTTCCAAGTTGTAGCATCATGTGAGCTTGTAATTAAGGGATAGGGAAGCACCTGTTTGCAGACATCACTGCTGGAGTTTGGTTTCATTATTCTGAGATGAGAAGAATGAAACTTGTTAGAAGCTTCCTGTTTGCCCACTGAACCCAATGCATGTTGATATGCACACTATTCGTGATCCTGAGCCAATATTTATCAGCTTCATAGTGCTCCCAAATACAAGCACTTCCGTCAGTGATAGACTTTAGGAAGCGATTATTTGAGGTTCAATTAAAGTTTGACTTGGCATGAACTTCCAGAACCCTGAAAAATTCATCCATATTGAGGGGATTAGCTCTGAGGAGTTCACCAAATAGCAAAGACAAAATCCAGTTTTATAACATTTTCTTACATAAGCTTATTCGCTCATAGCAGTAGTCATTTTTGTAGTTAGATGCAAATGCATTAGAGGAATAGAAACTGTCTTTGTGTAGAACTTACTGCCGACTTTCCACATGAAAATGCAAGGCTATGTAACCCCCTCCCAAATGTTTTTAAGCATTAAGATCTCTGATACAAGGTATTCCATTGAAAAAGGATGAAAAAATGTAAACAAAATTTCTGTTTCGTTTGTCAAGCCCTGTGTCTGCTCGGCAATTATGGCAGAATGGTGAATTCTACTTCTAATCAATTCACTCTCTGTGGCAGAAATCAGTTATTGTTTTGTGGGTGCCATTTTAATTTTCTAGTTCGTCATAAATGTGTTAATTTCTCTGTGTTTTTACTTATGGAAATTGGGCTGTTCATCCTATTTAAATGTAAATTTAAGTATGTTTGTGAAAGTATCTGTGAAACTTTGTTCATGTCATGCCTGCCGCTTGCGATATTACTAAAGCTGATGTTAACGGACTTTATACTCTATACATAACTCACCTGCATGGTTCATTTTCTTGTAATCAGAAACAATGGATTATGCAAAGTAGCAATTCTGATATTTACATGTATATGGATGATTATCGTTATAACAGATGTAGCTACGTATAATTCTATTTCACCATTTAATAAATACTTTTCACAACTACTGTATTTGTGAATTTCGTGTTTAATGAAGAGTTGTTTGTAGTGCTTATCTGCCATTAAAATTGATAAATACAATGCCCTCAGTTTTAATCATTTATGGTATACAGAGATAAGTATACTACCAACAAGCCATGTATACCCCTCAAAAATTTTAAAATAGTCCCAGTCTCTTTTGCTGGTTAATGTTATTAAATGGACCCTTACAAATTTTAGTCTTGGACTAACAAGAAGAAAATTTAACAAAAAGTATGCAATCTGGTTACGTTATAAAAAAATTGAAATAAATCACCACTAGACTCCAGAACTAGACTCTAGAATTGGGGCTGGAAATAAAGCTATCCCAGCACATACGAAAAGTGAGCTTAATAATGTTTTCTTGAAAAATTTCCTTTAAAAAGTTAGGAATCCTTATTGGTGAGGTCCTAGACAGATCAAGACATTCCAGATCTTTTGTTTGTCCCAAGTAGTGTTTCAATCCTTGCTGTACCTACACTTTCAGGCATATCATGCTCCGCTCTCATAAGTATCATATGCTTGAATACACTCAATGTCTGTCTTCAGGTCAAGTACTTGATAAGTACTCCACATGTCTTCACTATTACTTGAAGTCTTCATTGAGTGCCCCAATCACCAGTGTTGTAGTCGAGACCATCACAAGACCAGACACAAGACCATGCATTAAGACAAGTCACAGGTAACTGGGTGAACAATGACAAAGGAATGCTTTTGTTGCAGTTCTTTTGAATAGCTTGTGACTTGAATTCAGACTGGGGGTCTTGTGTGGTCTTGTGAAAGTCTTAAGTGGTCTCGACTACAACAATGCCAATCATATCCATGCTAGCCTTGAACAAGTCCACCATGCATAAGTCAAAGACATTCCTGCTTGCAGTTTACATTCTTATCATAGTTCCTGTGATTACTAGAAAGCAAAGAACCTGTGAAGTACTTGTGAAGTACTTGACTGCAACTTTTGCAAGTACTGTCTATTCCTTTCTTTGTGCAATCATATCGACTACCCTCTGTTGTTCGGTCTCTGCTGTTTCCAAGGGTTCAGCAAGGTCATTCCTGATTGGCGAATCCTCTGGATACTGTTGCTGTCAAGACGAGCAAAATGAACATGTAGTGACTACAATCAAGCAATCAAATGACTACTTGTAAAGGATGTATCGAACAGTACAGCTTTTCAATGCACTACCCCTATTAATCAGGCAACAGAGCTAGCCAATATTAGTGTACATCTGGCACTCTTGCAATCCAGTACCCATTTATACTCCTACACTACCATGTGCTGCGCCTACAGGCTGCACTCCTGCAGATGTCCACACCTACCTTAGTTTTACTGATGACTGATTTCAGCATTAGTTTGGCTGAGGACAATAATTGGATGGCCTCAGCTGAGTTGGTCTTGTTGCTGCTGCAGTGTTGGTAGGCTAGACAGTGAAAAAGAAACCATCAAGTGTTTGTTATACATGTACATGTACTCACAAGTTCATTTTGTTACACTTGCTATTATTTATTGTTAAACTAACATTGTTAACGATACGCTCACTGGTGGTTAGAAATGATTTTGTTTGAACGGAGCTCTTTTGTCTGAGGTCGTGGATGCTCCAAGTAGCTTGACAAGGTAACAAATTGAAGTCATAGCCACAACATAGCCATGCCGGATACAGCCACTGAGATGGTACTTTCCACCACCTTACACTGGATAACATGCCTAACGGCCTAATCCTAGGAGATGAAATTGGAATATTCTGAGTTCTTACAACGTGTTGAATACTCTACTAACAATACCTACATAAATCCCCATCATCTGGTGGATTGTTGATCACATCGCTGAATTAATCGTTCTATTCCACGGTACCTGTTGAATAGAACTTAACTTGACTGGTTCCCGTCCACATTTCATATACAGCTGATATGTTTAATTCCCAGTAAGAAGGGGGAAAATAATGTAGGGACCGGAACTAGTCTTACATTGCACGGTACTCCCAATGGGTGGCACTTCGGGTATTAATCATTTCATCTGACAGCAAGTATTATATAAATCAAATAATGAATGTTTCAAATTCGTGCAGTGGTAAGATTAATATCAGTTGGTGACGGATGAAACGTTTCATCCACTCAGCTTTGCCTCATGGAGCGGAACATTTCATCTGTCACCTCTTACCACTGCACTCAGAAACATTCATTTTTTGTATAATATTCTAGTAAATGCTGAATGGCCTTGAACTTACTCTTTCTGGGCAGTTTGTTTTGAGAAGTGCATGGTTGGCCATTTGAAAAGCCTAACTTTCACTATGAAAACTGGAGACACATAATTGAAGGTTAAATCTTGACAAACTTGGAATATATCATGCTGTACAGTCTATGCAGCTCCTTATAATTCTTCTGTCTACTTACCCTGGGCCAGCTCTACAGACTGTTCTAGGATGTCTCTACACGACTGTATCTCACTGCTCCAGTCTCCCCTCTGTGTCTGTAGACGATGGGCCTTCTGTAGACATTGTAATGCCTTCGGACAAAAAAGAAACCCCCAAAAGAAACTGAAAAATAAGAAGGCCGCCATTTCATATAAGAAGACGGAATATTGTCAAAGTATCCCGGTCATGGAGACAGACACCAACCAGGATGTTTTAATTATGATCATCTGAATTTAAATATTTACACGTAGGCACACAGGTTTTCTGCCAAAAGTGTGAACTTGAACGATCATATGTCAGAGAAAGATGACTTGTCGTGGCATGCGTCGAGCAGTAATGTTTCAAAAGCGGGTGAGTCCTTGCCTATCCTTCAAGGAACTGAATTTCAACGTTTCAGTCGACATAGTCAAATCAAAACTTACCCTGTCATTATGTTCTGCACTGTCTGTCCTGGCATTCCCGTGAAGTTTGGCGTAGAGTTTCCACACCCTGGCATTAGTAGTCACTTGGGATGTCAGCCTGCCAAAAAGCTCCACTAATCTTCCCTTTAAAATACCGGCTGAGAATAAAAGAACACCAAGTTATGAAAACATTGCAGCACCAACCAAACAACAATGAAGATGGCAACAGCCACTTTACCAGGGTCAACCTAGACTTTCAACTGTCCATTTCAAAAATTTTCCCTGGTAACCAGAATCAAGCTCCTGCATAGCCTGCCAGGTAAGATAAACTGGTAGTTGACAAATGGCTGCTGATGGAACTGGCTCAGGCTTTTCATGTGAGATTCTTACTTCTACATTTTAACATGTCTTCCATTCCTGGCTCTGCTATACATCCAAACACACTTACTCCTTCTCAAAGTGCCCACTAAACACAGCCTTGTTAGTTAACTTCGATGACTATTGTACAATCTTTCAATTGAGTTCACTGAAAAATTAAAAATAGGCCTCGTCTACAACAGAACCATTTGTGGTTAATAACGCTTTTCTGAGCAGATCTGCAGCCTTTCTTAAGTCATAAATGAGATGACGTCAAATGAAACTTTATTATATACCTCGATTTCCATCAGCATCAACAATGTCCCTGATAACCGCATTTACCAGGATTCCTAGCACATCTTCATCCAGGTACTTCTCCCTTAAATCCATCAGCCTGTGGAAAGCTTTGATTGCTTCACCAAACTCCCCAATATCAACGCTCACCTGAAGGTAAAATTTTATACACTCTTTTCTTTCTTTTTCTCTTTAATTCAAACTATGATTTGATTCGTGGATTCTTGGAGAAAAGAAAGGCTGACACTTTTACAATTAAAAGTGAGTTATGCTCATTTTGTAAGTTCTTTGCATCCATATTTTCTAGCACTACTTCAGTCCTGTTTATTGTGTTTATGCACTTACAATGGCAGAGCAACTTTGACAATTTCACAATGCTATTTGCCACACAATGTATATGCACCAACCTATACATGTGCAGTGGGTCATCCCAACATGTTATGTAAAAACGTACCATATCTTTTTCATACACAGAATCCTTACAGTCCTGTGTGAACAACCCTTGTGGAAATACTATTTTCAAAATCAGTCATTCACATTTTCCTGTGGTACCATTTCTTCCCATAGTCAAGACTGCAGCCGATTATTTTCACATTTATGTAACTCTTTCTGGGCTTAATTATATGAAAGGCCACTTCGAACCAGCAATGCAACTGTACCCAAAGGTCTGGTTCCAAGTAGTATTCTATGGCAGCCCAACTATCTTGTGAAGTTAGTCAGAACACTAATAACCATAGTGCTTGCTTGAATTGGCTTTATACTGATGCCTAAACTGCAAATAGGTTTACAGCGTGTCTTTCTAAGAGTACATGAGATTCCTCACTCACCACCATATAATTCTCCCAAATCTTCCAGTTCTCGTAGAGGCATCTAATGGCTTCCTGGAGAGTCTTGAAAGCTCTAGGTCTAATTGACAGACAAAATGACAGCAAGAGTGCTCAACTGGTTACAATTTCCTGATATGAATGAAAAATATGATGTTAGTCATAATGCCAGAAGTATTTGACTGCATATCCTTTTTGATATATAAACTAACGTTTTAAAGCACAGACCTCCAAAAGGGTAGTTGACCTATGTACTGGGAATTGTCCACATTATATTGCTGGCAGAATATGGAGTTATTGCTGACAAGATGTAAGTTTTATGAACAAGGATTAGCACCAAGATAAAATGGGACAAACATCCAAGAGTTTACAATACGTTGACCAATCACAATGTGCGAAATCTGTTGACCCTCCCAAACACTCGATGGGCCAACAAGTTTCACGCACTGTGATTGGTCAACACGTTGCAAACTCTTGGAGGTGCACTAATGTGAAATGCGCGTATTGGGTTTTGTACAATATGATCTTTTGCCCAAGGAAGTGCTGGTACTTACTTTTGCTTGAGATTGATGTAAGCCGATGACAAGTTATTCCATGCTTTACCATTCTGAAAAAAAAGACTCCGATCAGGATATTATGCAATTCTCTTTGAAGAACAAACTCATCAGAGAAAGCATTCAATTCAACCACAATTGGTTAATACGAAGCAAAAAAGTAGAGACTACTGATAGCTAGTACAGCAGAGGCATGCTTACATCGCTTTCCAAGGTGACACATTTCCTGTAGGCTTTGGCAGCTGTTTCATGATTGTTTGCCTTGGTAGCTGAGTAGCCTAGCCAAAACCAGGCATGGTACTGCAAAGAACAATATCAACCAGTTGTCACATTTCATTACATCCTCTTTTGCACCACATTGTCAAAGTTGCTACGCTGAACAGGTTGAACTGATCAGGAATATTGCCAAATTATGATCCTGTGTACAACTGCACCTAGCTCAAAGTAGAGCCTGACAATCAAGGGCAATTACGGGGAAATTCCAAACCTAAGCCCTCCTCCCAAGATCAAGCAGCATTTAGAAATCCCACCCTGCCCAAAGGCAACCCTGGAACAAATCCAAGCTGACCTGAACAGGGTTTTTCTGCAGTGAGATCTCCAGGCACTCGATGCTCTTCTCCCAATTTTCTTCTTCAAGGTACTGCAGGCCCAACGATCGCATGGCCCTGGCATTCCGCTGGCCAGACACCTCCCAGGCCTTCTCGTAATACTGCTTGTCCTTCTTGAAATCCCCCAGCAGGCACCAGAGTGTTGGCGTTTCCTTGATGGCCAGCTGATCACGGATCACCTTCACGGCCTTGGCAGGCAGGAGGGATCACAATTAAGAGATAGAGTAACCTTTTTCCTTTCAATCCTAACATCAGTGCGACACAGCCTATCAACATGTAATTCTAAGAAAACCATGAACACTGCTGACAACAGGGTAACTGGTGAATGACCGCAGTAAACACAAATATCATGACCAAAACTACAGTGCCACAGGTCAGCATCTCCTACCTTGTTATTTTCAACGAGTGTTATAGGGAAGCAAGGTTTCAAAATATCCAAATCTGAATCAAAACTTCTTTTCATTCTTTGTCAGTAAACTCATTTTCTTTGACCAAAATGCAAATATCAGTAACAAACGGATTAATACCAGGGCAATCTGTGCATTTCAATTACCTTGTCTGGTTTTTCTAATAGCCGGTAGCACTTAATGACATCCTCCCACATTTCTAGCCTGACATAGACTTCTAAGGCAGCAGTCACTACACCAAGACTCATTAACAGGCTAGCCAGCTCACCCTGTCCAGAAAAGTAAATGAAAGAGATATTAGCCACATTCTAGAGAGGACTCAACAACTGCAAATGGCCCAATGATCTGAACCCAGAGTAGGCTAGGACAGACCCTATCCTCTAACTCTCACAACTACATAAGAATTAGAATAAGTTCTTTTTCTATGGAAAACAATTGAACTCCAACAGATCAAAACATATAATGTCCTAAACAAGACATTTATCAAAATCAAGACTAAAAAGACAAGAGTTTTTGACACATTATAACTGCACTACATGACCAAAACAAGAGATCCCTTTTTTAAAGGACAAGATTTGTCCCTGGAGTAGTAAATAAAAATGTAACTACACCTTTTGTGTGGGTATTAACCCCAAACTGTTATCAACAAAGGATGAGTTTTAAGACAGCTTGATGAGAAACAAAAACCGGACATATCCTACCTCCATTGTCCATTTGGGTGGAAGGCACACAGCGTGCAGTAACTCCAACCTGTTAATCACGGGGCACTCTGACTCCTTAAACTGGTCCACCAGTAACTGTGAATTAAATGGTTCAGTATAACATCTAATGAATCACTTGATTCCCACAGTAAGCAAATAGTCTAATGTGACAAGCCTGGGAAATTTTATGGAGTCAAAAAAATCACCTGTGTCTGTGGATCTGTGGATAGAGCAAAACAAAAGATGTCTAGTGATATTCAACACTGTTGGTGTAGGTCTGTTCAACACTATCCTCCAAGGGTATCTGAAGATAATTAAGTTGTAGGATTCAGGACTGTCAGGCTTTATCAATCTTTTGCAACAGAAAAGAAATCTTGCACTTTTGAAGAGGTCGGATGAGCTTTACCTCATTTCATTACACATTTCCTGTATACTGCCCTTCAAACATCGAAGCTGGTAAATTTTTCAGAATAGTAAATAATTTGCTATGATGATGGGGAATTGTAATTGTCATCCATGATTTATGCACACACTCTCCGAAATTCTTTTCAGAGGCAATACCATTAGGCAACTCATCACTGCTACGTAGTTTTTAACCTGGACCAGCTTTTCAAGGCAAGAGAATCTGAAGCCATAATCTAGGCAGGCAATGCTCTAAACGAACAATGAAATGATTTCTGAAGATGCCACTTTAAGAAATGTTCAGCGTTCTGGAGCAAATTAAAGAATTTGAGAATTTAATTCACTCGCGCAGAGGTTTTGACCTTAAAATTACTCTTATGAAAACTATATTTTTTTCAAAGGTCAAACTTTGACACTGCAAAGTCTCCAAAAGGATGTCACACCCTGCCTTTCCCCTAATAGGACCGTCAAATTTCACCTCACCTGCATCTGCATCATGGCTCTTTCCACCGTCCTTCCATGATCTTTCTCCAATTGGCATCTAGTCATCAGGGCTAGGGCTTGCACTGACCACACCTTAGGCCGAGTTAGTGCAACCTGTCCAGAACATGGGGGTGAAGGATACAAGAGGACTAGTTGAGAAGCTAAGAAGCTATGCTATGTCTTGTGGGAGTGTTCAAATATAGAACCTAACACTTCACAATCAGGCAGGTATATTACTATGCATTTTCATGTCAACATTATCTATGCTCATACTTAATAACTTTCTCAAGAAGTGGCAATGCTTTTAATTTGGCATTATTTGCATGTATGATGATGGTGAATTATTAAATCTCTGTGCATTTCTGCATTTTCATGCCACTTCATTTGGCAATAAACTTGACATCAATGCATCTGGTGTGGTTGTTGGCCAGGTTGAAAATCTGGTTGTACAGAAAATTGGGAAATAATCCAGGCTTTTCTAGACTGGTCTGCCTTTGTAATTGGTACAATCATTCCAACTTTCTGCCACTTACCACAATATAAGCCTTCAATTCCTCCCACAACAGCTCTTCTTTGGGTCTGCTTCGCTTGTGTTCAGTACTGCCAAGGAAATTTATTAAGCTGAATTTCTCTTCTCTGTAGTGGAATTTGTCCGCTTAGGTATTGTATAAGCAATATGCTAAAATGTAACAATATCATTACAATTTTCTTGTTGAAATGGACTGTCAATATGTGTATACTGAGCATCATTACTGAATATCGATCTACTGCACCTAGTCAATAAGATCATGGAATTAACATAATATCTAGCTGTTTTATAAAGACTAAATTTGTGCTTGGTTGGTCTTAAACATGCATTTAAGACCTTGCTTATTTTCAGAACTGTATGAATTTGGAAATTGAGAAAAAAGGAGGAAATTCCCAACTGCAAAAGTTGTGTACAGTGTTTTTAATTGTAATGGCAGATATGATAGGGAAAAAAAGAGGAAATCAGCTGATCTGAGGAAAGGTTGCATGCCTGGTATTCTCCAACAGGTTGTGAAGAAAAATTCTCAAGCTTGCTCAGGTGGGTCTCAAACCCATGGTCTTCTGCCTACTACTGCAGATATCTCGACCAACGAGCTTGAAAAGTCAGAGAGTATTAAATGTTTTCATGCACTCAAATAGCTTGCCAGACAGAAAGCTACCTACCATAGAGCGAGTATCAAGGCTTGCTCAGCACTAGTCAACCGCGGGATTTGGTCCACATCTGAGTCCTTGAATTTGACAGTATCCAGAAGTGTATCATCGTCAAGGTTGAGATCCTGTCAAGAAAACAGATAAAATCATGTCAAAATAGCATCCTCAAAGATTCCAAATAACATTCTTGTTTATTTCAAGAAACCAGCTTGAAATTAATCAGGACTGACATTGGCAGACATTTGTGACAATTTTGACAAATCTCAGATTGCCCATTGTCTGCTACCTTTGGAAGACCTTTCACTGCACGGTCTTCTTCTCTTGATGAAGCCGCAGATTCCTCCCAGTCTTCCTGATGTTGAACCCTTAGGAATAGTTGTGCTTTGTCTGTCTCTTGGAAGCGTGTTCTCTTTCCCAGAGCACCTAATTTGATCAGTGTTTTTGAAAAAAAGGAAAAGAAACAAATGAAAGTGTTAATTAATGTAAATCCTCTAATAAGATGTGTAAGTCATAGGGATGACTGGTTTTAAGTTACATTTTAGAGTAATTCCAAGCCAAGATACTAATTAAATCAAAACACAGGAGTGTCTTAGTTTGAACTGAAGGCTTTTGATCTTCTGGGCAAATTCTGATCAAAGACCTTATTGCTAGGATGTTCTGATGGTTTATGAAGCACATCATGCATATTTTTCTGTTTGATAGAATGAGTCACACCAAATTTTTTATTCCCCAAACCTGATAGACTGGCTTCAAGTCCCGCGGTCTTCTTAGCAGTGTGGAGGTGTTCCCTGGCTTTGGTGAATTCATAGTAATACTGACAAATGTGACAGCACTCCAGGTGAAAGATGAGGGGGAGGTCAATGCACTTTTCCCTGGACATAAGAACCTCATTTTGGTTTACTGTTTGAAAAAAAAAGAAGATGAGAAGAAATAACTGCTCCAATGCTGTTGACGTAAAATAATACCACCGATGATGTATTTGTGAATGTCTAGTGTTTACATACTTTCTGCAACTATACATTTGGAAGGCCTCATATTAAGGTTTGGTGAATTTACCACAGCTTGAGTTAAATCAGTTTTTTTTCACATTTGTTCAACAATTTATTAAGTGGCTATGATTCAATGACAATTCCAATCATACTCGTGTCCATTAATTCGTGAACCTCCTTGTGGATGAGCGGCGATCGCTCATCCAGAACTTGTTGCTGTATCCACAGGCAACGCAAAGTCCACCAATCAGCTGTCTGCAATAATGAAAAGTAACAAAAAGGAGTGAATCACATTTCAGAGAGCTATTGCATTAGCAGGCAAGTCTTCACTCAGATCACAGAATGGGAAACATACATACCATGTCTTTACTGAAGCAACATGAAGAGACTCAGCGTAAGGATGCCTCCAGTTGTAAAACATGCATAAAGAGAACAGATTGGGATGCGGTTATCTGACTCCCAAACTTGAACTCACCAAACAACTTGAAAGAATGGCGTTACAGTTCACCAGAATGCAATGTGCCATCAGCAGAAACTCAGGATGGGTGACCAATCGGTAAATGGATGAGTCATCAGGACTGAGAGTTGACGTTGCAAATTCACGAAATTCTGTGACCTGTTTGAAAGACGGAGTTAAAAATTGAGAGCAAAGTTTGCCTTTGATTCAGTATCGTTTGAATAAACAAATCTCAAATCATACAAAATAAACGTAACAAAATTATTGCAATAACCCAATTTCTGAGAAATTATGCATTCCCTAACACTTGTTTCTGCAGGATGTACACTTTGGTTTAAATGTCACCATAAGTGCAGCATTTATATCAATAATAACCTCCAATTTTGTTTGAGAGAGAAAGTGTTATGCCCCAGCTATAGCATCTGTCCCAACTATAGTTGGGCTCATTCCATTTACAGCTGGGCCTGTCCCAACTAGTGTTGGGCCTGTTCCAACTATAGTTGGGATCATGCTATAGTTGGGGCCTAACAAGAGCAACAGATTGTAACTACTAATCTTACAGACAAATTAAACACTAGTGTGAGTTGTGCATATTGTTCCTAAACCCAGATACATCAATCTAACCCAATTTTCAGGACAATGTAAAGCCTGACAGCCACTTTCCACGCCATTCCCTGAATCCTCACAGGATAGGGTGGTGTTAATGATCATGATAATCCAGTAACAATGTGATCGTGCACAAGTGCAGCTGCAATACCAACATTTGTCTCTTGGCAGAGGCTCTTGGGTAAGACATCTGCAGGGGTGATGCGGCATGGTGGCCCTGTCCAATTGCTTTGAATGAACAGCTGCAAGCTGGCAACACCGACATACATCACACACAATTCCCTGAGTAAAGAACAAACAGAAATGAGACAAGCATTTTGTGACATGCATTTACAAATTAAACATGAAATATATATAAAGCAGAGAAAGGATTGACTCTTATTTCTTGTTAAAACCCAAATCTATTTCTAAAGATGGATTTGCGCCAGGGAGATGTTAATTAATTTTAGATTTTTGCTCTGCCTGATGTATCATCTAAAATTATTTAACATATTCCAGTGCAAATCCGTCCTTGGAAATAGTTGTTCACGGTACCCGCTGCTACATCTGACTCGAACCAGCCAGCTGACACCCGCAAGCTCGGTGGTCAAGTGATTGAGACGTCTGCACTAGTAAGCAGGTCGTGGGTTCAAGTCCCACCCGAGTACACTTGTGGGTTTTTCCACAAGCCTTCAGGGGCAAACACTGAGTATACAGTGTTGTAATACATGTCCGGCCGGGACAGAAATCCAAAAATAAAAACCCCAAATCCTCATTTGTGGTAGGAACATGTACATACCTAGGTCATACATACGTTGTGAAATTATACAAACTGGGCAACAAGAGTGCCAAGTCCTTTATAATTATAAGACAGATGAATTCCATATTTGTGAGCATGATGGATCAATACTAGTACCAGTCTAATAGAGAAAGCAAATTGCCAAAATGAGCTTAGAGTGATAGATTTGATGGACACAATTCTTCAGTATGGATCAATCATGCAGAGTTATTAACTGATCTGGTGAGAAAGATCTTCCCTTCCCAAATTAATGTTCAACAAGCATACATTAGAAGGCACAAGATTACTGGCTAATGGGGGAAACTGACAGATTATGCCATGCCGACAGTACAGTGATCAACCAATCGTGTACGTTGACTGATTGTGCCCCATTGAATTGTGCCATTGAATTGCACCTTTTCGCATGAAATTCATTACTGAAAGCAGCAAGACAGTGAAGTTCTGATTCTTGATACCGGTACTTTCCATAACACAGATAAACTTGTAAGGTATACAATACCTAAAAGTGAGTTCTTCTGGCTCACTTTTCTGAAGGTATAACTTGACCCTTCTTTGGATGAACTCTGTAAAGTCTAAAGCATCTCCAAGATTATCCTCCTCTGAACCCAGTATTGCCACGGCAACACCTCCCAACAGCACCTGCTCAAAGTCTCCCTTAAAGAGAGAACTTGAACAGTCACGCAGACTCCCATCACCTAAATTCATGAAACAAGATAATAGTGCTGGTTTTTCCGTATTTAACACAGACTTTAATTACTTAAAATACACCCTACACAACATTAAGCAATAATGAAATGTTAACACATACTTTTAAACTTTCATGATAGGAAAGATCGTCAGTATGCCCCATTACTTCCTTCGTTTACTGTTCGCAAAATTTCTGTTTTGTAAACTCTGTCCCGCATGCCCTGTGCAACCCAATCATGCCAATATCTATATCAGAAAAGAGTTCCATATCCAGACATCAGTTGATAACCATGCACAAATCCTATAAGACTAGTCTGAAAAAATCCATGTGTTTTATTAGTTTATGCTTCGATATTTTCCCTGCTTAATTTGACTCTTTAGGACATGTTATCGCTTTCTGATGGCTAATAGATCAGTGTAAGGGAAAATTAATGATGTCCATCTTGTTCATATATGGAACTCCACAGCTTGAATAACTCCAACTTTAACGCTCCGAACATCAGCAAATGAGCTAAGTTACCATGGTTTAATACTTAAGCTAAACCATGTCATGAATATACAGTTAAATAGGAATTTCAAGGTATAGAACTGTTGCAAAACACCAAATGTTTACCAATGATTTCAGCTATGCTGGATTTTGTTTGAAATTGACTGTGACCAGTTTCCAGTAGAAGAATCTCCAAGTTTGTTTGCAGCGATGGCAACTCCATGCTGAGTAGCATGTGTTTAACAGTATTTCACTCTCAGCAAGTTCAGCTTGAGTTCAATGCAGTTTCAGCGTGATCACAATGACCATGGAAGAAGGACACAAAGGAAAACTCATTCATATCAATATAAAGCAGTTGAACTTCATTCCCAATCCATGTTTTCTTGAAAACTTATCAATCACACAATTTGTGTTTAAATTCAAACGGACCAATCTACGATTCGCACGCAATTCAACAAGTTAGGCCTATATCATCAGATCACGGTCAGAATTGCCGCACCGTCCATAGACCAAGATGAGAAAAAAACAGGCCTAGGCAGTGTCCGAAACGGGCTTCCAGAGCTAAGGCTAGGTCTACTGTCTACGCGTCTCCACGCATTTCCAATGGAGCGAAGACCTAGCTCTAAACAGAGATTCGGATGCAGCCCTAGCTAGACTCTGGTTGCACGTATATTGCATATGTACATGTACAGTACATGTATATCTCGTTGCACGTGCAAGTGGGCGCAGACATCTTGGATATTCTAATTAGATACTAGGTTCAAAGGTGAGATGGTTGTTTCCATGTTGGACCGAGCTGGCGTTGTAGAAGTAGTAGTATTATTACGCGTAATTTTAGGAATAAACTAAGAGACTAGATCTGAATGAAAATATTTGCCTTAATAATCTAAAAATGCTTTATTTTGTTTTATAAATTAATTATGCTAATAAAATTTCAGAATAAAGTGAGTTAATATGGACTAAAAGAAGTACTACTTTGATTGGGTTGCTAAGAAGGGTATGGGTACTTATATTTTGCGATGTGTTGTTCGGCACCGCGATTTTGCGTACATTTCAACGTAGATGTCAAATGACATAAATCTGACAAAATTTGAGCAGTTTCTGCATTGTTTTCCAAATCAGATTTCAGATTGACCATGGAAGATATTGATGAAGGCCCATCCATTGTAGTCGAGGCAGAATCAGTGGACCAGCGTGGTGGTGGAGACGAAGACACACAGTCCGCCGTTCCAAGCGAGGCGCTGGCCGCTGTGGAGGAACTGAAGGAAGAACTGGACCAAATCACATTGGAACCGCCAAAAGTGGATTTGTAAGGACATGTAACTCTGTTTTTTCTGTGTAACTTGATATGTGTGTCGCTGTTTGATTTTGTCATTGTAGGACTTACTAGTTGCGTGGCTTGTGCCTGCTCAAGACCAAATTATTCTTGCTGAAAGCAGCTGAGGAGATTGCTCTCTCGACCTATTATTACATGTATTTATTAAATTCAATTTATATAGCGCTCATTTCATAAAAAATGTTCAGTGCTTAACAATATTAAAAAATACAAATAAATTAGAACAACTATTTACAAAGACCCAAAATAATTGAAATAAACACAATTTAACATTGATTTAAAAGTTTAAACTAAACATGGTGGAACTTCCACACGCGGCCAGCACCTAGCAGGTCAGGTTTATAAAGGCAGTTTCAGGACCATACTGACATGACTGATAATATGATATGCTTTATCTTTGGAGAGTTTTGGAAGGGAATTCCTTGATTGAGTTTAAATCATTTTTGCCAAATTGGTCTTTCAAAAATGTGGTGCTGTTATTACCATGTTATTTCTGACTATCACAATGCCTTTTTCCCAGGATCCTCCATTGTTTGTTTGTTGATGTTTTTACTTTTTAATGAGAACTACATTTGCAAAATTTTGTTTTGCATCATTCAGTATGCCCACAGTTCAAATTGATGAGAACCTTCCATCATCATACAAGGAGAACAACAACAAGGAAAAGTTGGTCCTACAATATGCCGAGAACTTTCGACGCCAGTATGTGCACCTGTACCGCGACCGGAAACCGCTGCTGCTGTGTCCGCTCAATGAGTGCAGGGTGGAAAAGTTTGTCTGCACAACCATTCGCCCGACCCTCCTGCCATACCACCAGCTGTACGACTACGACGGATGTGCCGAGTTTGTGTCAGATTACATCACATTTGAGCCATTGATACATGCCATTGAACTGGTAGGATATGGGGGAAAAAATATTCAAATCTTGATGTTTATTTGCAGTTTCCAGTTTTATGTCAGAATCTGTGTTACATGCCCATTGTTTTTCTACCTAGACACATTTAGGGTAGAGAAGTAGTCAAAACCTTAAACTGAAATTGATACGATTTGACCTGATATTTTCATTGTACATTTATAGTTTACCCATGTTTTCATGAACATGGATCTGTTACTGTCTTCCTTTCCTTTAAAGCTGAGTGTATATAACATTTTGGACAAAAGCTTATTTGCATTCGGAAATAATCTACTAAAAGCTTATTTGCATGCAAGTAAAGTGATTTTTGGTTATGCACACATACTAATAAATTTTATAAGTGATTTGTTACAAATCTTTACTGGTGCCCTTTATAATGAAAAGCAGGTACTTTTACTGTTAAGACCTCACTTTCACGGGTTTTAAAATATTCTTTCTAAAAATCAACAAAAACTCACTTCTTTGGTAATGTTTCATCTCTTCATACAGCCCAAGACAATGGTGTCGCCCACCAAGGTTCTGAAGACACAACGGGGCAACTGCTTTGAGATCAGTACACTGTTGTGTTCTCTGCTACTGGGCACAGGCTATGATGCATATGTAGTGTGTGGATATGCTACTAGGGAAACTACACTGTGTGATGAAGCCAGGGAAATCTGTCCTTTGCTGAAGATGAAAAATGAGGTACTGTCTTAAGTTGCCAATCTTTGTGTGTGCCTTTCAAACAGTAGTCATTTTGAATGTGTTGGATTTTTGGTTTTTACTTGCCTGCCAATTTCTTATGTGATTTGGGTTTCAAAGACTGGTCTTTTTGGAAGTACATTCCTTCATAGTGTCTTATTATGCACTTTGAGATTAATGATTACAATTAACAGATTCCTGCAACTTTTGCTGTAGAATTAATTTTTTTTAACTTGTTTAACTCTTGCACATCTGTATCAGGAATCATTTCAATAAAAAGCAAGAATAAGAACTTTGTTAGTATTATAAATGTTCTCTGCCTTGGCCTCTTACGCTTATATATTTCTAGGTTAAGAAGGAGGAGCAGAAGAAAGAAGTGAAGAAATACACTGTGAAACCCCCAAAGGACCTACGTAGCAAGTTCATCTTAAAGCAGGAGGCGAGAGAGGTTGAAGCCCAGCGAAAAGAGGAGGAGAAGAGACGCAAAGAGGAAGAGGTGAAGCAGGAGGTAAGTGTGGTCTCTGGAAATGTTTGGAGAGGGACATATCAGAAGCAGAGGTAGAAAAAAGGTTGACGGAAAGATTTGCGATCCTCGGAGACCGTGTAAAGACAGACAAATGTGCCTGTGACTTTTTCAAGTACATATCCCAACATGTTCCCAACGGGAGTGGTAGCTGTTTTCAAGGAACATTGCAAGAAAGTTGACAAGAAGAGCATTACAGACTTAAGTTAATACCCTTTTCTCTCCTTTGCTTCCCCTCCCCTACCTATGAATTGTTGAATCATTCTGTGTTCAGTTGGTCTGTTAATATGCTATGTTGTCGGTGTTTCATCTAGCAGTGCCCTCTGGCACAGCTTGTGATTTTTGGGTCGGCTTTTTGCAAAAACTCGCTGTAAAAAAGATGATGGGCACAGAATGGATCATGTAATATGCATTTCAAGAGAATTGAAAAATGTCATATTCTTGTATGTAATTAAATACCTTATTAAATACCAGCTCTGAAAAGAAAAAAAAATCACAAATGCTTTGTTTGAAACTCATATATTTAGGGAACGGTCACATAGAAATTCATTTGCTCAATTTCCCTCAAAAACTGAGAGTGCTGGTGGATAAGTGCATGTGGAACTCAGGTTACAAGCATGTCGTCCATTCTGTGCCACCAGCGGTTTTGGCTGGCAGTGAGTCCCCAACAATTACGTTTTCTTAGGTCAAGACATGTTCCAGATGTGTTAGATGAGACCATGGTTCTAACAGCATTCATTTCATGTCACAATGGAAAAGTGCACATTAATGGGCCTGGTAAAATACTGCGTGGATTTGTGTTCTTACTTTGCAGTATTTCTGATGGCCCCTGTTGTTAGATTTGACAAGGTGTTGACGAATTCAGGGTAGAACGGTTTAGAGGAAGAGAGGCTGTGCAGCTGTTTTTAACTTTGTCACATATTTCTATTCCCTGCCAGGAGCTAGAAAAGCCCCCAGATGATGAGCTCTTTGGCCTGCGCGTCCACAGCTGGGTCCTGGTGCTAGCAGGCAAGCGGGAGGTCCCAGAGAACTTCTTCATCGAGCCCCTGACAGGCAACACCTTCCCCACCAGTCACGAATCCTTCCTGGGCATCGAGTCCCTGTGGAACAACAACAACTACTGGGTCAACATGCAGGATTGCTCCAATGGGTGCAAGGTCAGTAGCAAAACAGGTTCAGAGTACATTTCATTAGTTTGGTCAAAATCTCTGGTTTAATTTATCAAATGTTTTGGACACCTTGTTTATCATGAATTCCTGTTTGGTTGGCCCCGTTGTCTGTTTCAGGTTGGATGCACACATTTATTTTTCAAAATTATTTCCTTGCATAAAATCAATATGTAATATTAGCAACATTTGCTTGCACTAAGAAAATAATAAGACTGAAATCAAAGATAAACGTTGGATTAATCTCTTGAACGGCAGAAATGTAGAAATGTGTACAGAGATCATTTTTCCAGAGTCTATTTTGTTACTAGCTCTGAGAAGCTGGTTTTCAATATTGTACAATCTGTTATCTTTAGGACCTCATCTTTGACCTTGGAGACTGCACCCGATGGGAGTACATGTTCCCAAACAATGAGAAGCCAGTGTTGGAGATACCCGAGCTAGAGATGGATGGCTTGGATCTGGAGGATGATGAGGTAGACCTTGTTCAATGGGAATGGTATAGGGCAAGGGTTGATTGGGCAAATAAATAGTTGGATCTGGAAAAGGGTTGACCTTGGTTAAGTTTTGTTAAGGTTGCTAGTGGAGCAAATTAACATGATAATAATACTGATAATTAAATGAGAGGTAAAAGAACCAGAAATGATTATTTGATCATTTATAAATTAATCCATTGGCTAGAATTAGAAGCTATTATAGCACTCTCATCAGCAGGTTGTATGCCCATGTTAAATGGCTTTTTGACCAACTGAGTGTTTCCAACTTGCCAGCTGCACGCATTCCTCAAGTTTGAGAATGCTTGTGTCGTTTGCACAAGAGTGGTACCACTGGAGTGACGGTGCCTTCTCAGATTAGTCTATTTGCAAAGTGTGATATATGATTCTGAAGTAGACATAAAGCTACAATTTGCCAAATGGTGCTTCTGGTCAATTTAAACGGGCCAGTGCACATTAATTTAGGGTTAATGGGCAACAAAGTGGAACATCTTTCTGGGGAGAAATATCACTAGGACTTCTGTAGTGAACACCATCCACGTTTCTCTCTCCTCAGGACGAGGACAAGGAAGAGGAGAAGAACCTGGACATGCCCACCTCGTGGGTGGATGCCCTGGAGCTCTCCCTGACTGACTTCCAGTCCAGGTGCCCCCAGGGTAAAAAGACACTACTGTACAAAAGGGCCAAGCTGGAGAAGTTTGCACACTACCTAGTCAGGGATGGCATGGTCACCAGGCTGTCCATTTTTCATGACAAAGAATGTGAGTTTCTCCACTTCTGTATTAACTTTTCATTCTTTTTGTCATTTGCCAGAGTTTTAGAAGCACATATTCCATAATTTTTATGTTGTAGATGCTCCCAAAATAGGGACGTCAAAAGAATATGGAAATTTCAAATGCCTGGATATTGGGGAGTCAGGTTGGCAAGGTAGTTCTTTCCTCGCCTTCCACCTCTGTGGTCCTGGGTTCGAATCCCGGCCCGGTCCACATGTGGATTGGGTTTTCAGTCCCTACCTAACTCCGTGGGTTTTACCCAGAATATTCCTCTGGGGTTTTCCTCCCACCTCTAAAACTGTAACTGCTTCTTACTGTCTCCCCTTTACTGATGTTGGTGAATGTGGGTCGTTTGGCGGCTGCCCGAGGCACCCTTGTATGCCATCGGCTCAACCATGTTTAAATGTATTCATTGTTCCACGCTTAATGTCTTCATTGTATTGCGCATTTGAACATATCCATGTGAAATTTGCGCTTTATAAATGAATAGATTATTATTATTATTATTCTCCCTTTTTTGCAGTTGAATGGAACAAGTTTTTAATATTGGTATTGATCAGGTTTAAGTGGCGACCATTTGGCACCCATTGGTGGGGTTTGCCTGGTACCCAGAATGTATTTTAAGCATAGGTTACCAGTCAAAATCGATCAGTGGTTGACACATGGTCGCTGATCAAACTTGGCTATTGAAAATGCTCGAACATTACAGTTTGGAGAGGGCACCTAATGCCCATTTCTGTAATTTACCTTGCCAGCCAAGATGCTGCAGGTTTGTGGCCATTCAGTTAGAAGTCAGCTACACATGCTGTGTATGCCATGTGCTGAGCTTTACTTTGTTGCATGCTACTGACCAGTGTGTGTGCCTCGGTATTCACGGAGAGGCCGCACAGCCCAAAATCAAAGTTCCCGTACAGGACACGTTTCCTGAGCTTTGCTCCAGGCTACTCTCCCTCTCTACGCAGTCATCCTTGCACTATTTGGATACCCCTCAAGTGTCATTGTCCTGAAATCGGTCATATCCCTTGCCTTGACAGTGAAAGATCTGATCCAAGTCAAGGAATGGTTTGCTCATCGGAAGGACATGCTGGACCTGAGGATCCACAATCACAGGACAGGCATTGTGACTGAATACTACAAGGAAGGACGTCAAAGACACCTCAAAGGTACGGATTACCTAGTGCAGTTATTCAGATGTAGGGATGGGTTACTCCCCCTTCCCCAGGGGGTGGTTGGTGGGACTTGTGTCCTCAAACATTGTAATAACCCTTTTGCTTGTTCAATTTCAATAAAATCTGATACACTAAGTTCTTTAAATTCACATGAATATAACAATTTGAATTCTCCATATTAAAGACACTGTTGCTATACCGCGTGATTTAGGGCAAGCTTTTGCTGAGTTACATAAGATACACCTTTCACAAGTACAATGTTTTCAGTGGATAAGGACATAAAGGACCCAGTCCATTCCAGAGACGGTGATATTGCAACAGTGTCTATAGTCTGGGAAATTTTAAATTGTTATGTTTACATGCAATCAGATAACTCAGTGTACCAGATTTTATTCAAACGTAACTCGCAAAAGGCTCATTGTCCCTCAGATTTCCACTGGCCACAGTCTCTGTCAAGTCAATTTGTTGAGCTCTGAAGTTTTGCTGTCCTAACAACCCCAGCCAAATTTGTAGTATATCTGTTCTAGTGAGGTATTTCAACTTTAGTCTGTTTTTAATAGCATGCGGTATGCGGTGTTATAAAGTATTTAATCTAATGTAAGTGCTGGTGAATTAACTCAATTGAAGGTTCGTTAACTTCTTATCCTAAGAAAACGCTATCGTGTTAGCACTTTGTTTTGCTTATGCATGAGAGCCCCAACTGCACCGATTATCTTGGGTGTAGATCATGCTCGAAATCCCCTGAGAAAAAAAGGGAAGACAGCAAAGCAAGAATATCCAGATGAGAATATTTGGCCTTCCTTTACTCTTTTGCTCTTGTTTTGGAAATTGAGATGCTGATGTTTTGGTTCATTTGGGATCCACCGAATAAGTAAATAAATATTTGTTTTCAGAGCACATTTATAAGGCAGGCAGCCCTGGGCCCGAAACTGACCGCACCATGATATTCTTCCACCATGCCCGCGTGGACGGCCTGGTCAAGCGCGAGGAGACTCCCTTGGAGATGACGGAGCACTTCCTGGAGCGTGATGATTTCCTGTTCTACAGGCACGTGACATACGGCAAGCGACAGCGCCGGCTGGAACCTGCCAGCACTTTGCCCAGCTCCAACCCAAGGCCTATCTTGGTGAGTGAGAGATGCATTGAAAATAAGTCCAAAAGTCAGGAGGTGCAGTCTCCTAAATGTTGCTTAGAACAGACAGGGAAGAAAAATACTTGCTGAGCAGAAGCCAGTTAAGGGCTAGAATATTATGTAATGTATCTTGCTTATGGCTGGTTCTCAACTGTTTATTCTTGGTATGAAACTTTTGTAAGCAATATTTCAGTGTTTTTCTGTCGTTGGATAGACTTGTGTTGACTTCCTTTATGATGGATCCCATAGTGTCTGTTGCTTTCCTGACAGTGGAAAGCTACATGAACCTTTAAAGTCAAGATATTTACTTTCAATGCAGAAAATTGTGGATCGCTTTCATCGCAATACAGCTCAGCCAGCCAGTGAGGATATCGCAGAATTAGTCTTCCTAATCTCTGAAGATCGCATCCAGCTTACATTTCATCACCAGGATGATAAGATCACAGCCTCAACAAGGGACTTCCTCAAACCAGCCAATGCCAATGACAAGGGTGCAATACTGATGTACTCTCCAGATATGACATCCACATTCCAGGTAGAATTGGAGTTCCATGAACTCCCTCAAAGACGGGTTGGCGAAGTAGTTCTTCTTTGCCCGGCTTTCACCTCTGCAGCCCATGTTCAATTCTCGGCTCAGTCCGCGTGTGGATTGGGTTTTCAGTCCCTACTTGATTCTGTGGGTTTTACCCAGAAACATCTTCCTTGTGGTTTTCTTCCCACCTCTAAAACTGTAACTGCTTCTTTTATTGTTTCCTCTTTCTACAGGGGTGTAAAATCTCTGCTTGTTAGCAGATTTCCACATTTTGTTGAGTATGCCGAATTTCATTTTCTACTTTTGTTTTATTGATGGGCCTGATGTTCCTCGTTCTTTCCTTGCACAAGCACCAATGTTTCCTTTTTTCTTTTTCTACTGACGTGACTCGACGGCCAGGCCAAACTTTGCACGTCCCCTTACCGACACCGAACAGTACTGGAGCGCTGTAATGTATATGACTGAATGTACATGTTCATGCACGTGTACATGCGTACAGTGTATACATATTCATGCAGGCATACACATGGCTTGGCTCGAAGCGCAAGCCTTGTGTGTAAATAGCATCCTGGGACCATCCAGTCATTGTGTTGCGATTGGCTGCCAATGAAATATTAAACAGTTTTGGACATGAACTCATTGAAATGTCAGTGCAGTGCAAATATATCATTGTCCAAAGAGGCTTCGACTTCGACACAATCTTTGACAACAAAAATTCTTCGAAAAAACACAGTGACTGGAATATACCATAGACGGGTAGGCATCACAGTCCTTGCCCGGAAAATCCCAAAAGCCTGGACATCCGATGTGCTTTCCTTGTAATAAAGAATTGAAATTTTGAAAACGTGGTCGGATCAGGTGGGAAAAGAGCTAACTCACTCTGTAAACCTCGATACTTACAGTTTTGACATACCTAGTTCATGTTAACCTTCAGGAATTTCAGACAAATATGAAGAAAGAGTTAAATTTTAAATATACATAGCCTAAATTGCAAGATGACCAATGGTTGCACTAGGAGGCTTTGAAACGCCCAACGGGGTATCTATAGTTCAAAGTTTTCCCCAGGGATCTTAGGCAGGCCCCAGACCCCACGCTTCATGCTCGCTCGACCACGTTTAATGTCTTCATTGTACAGCACATTTGAACATATCTGTATGAAATTTGCACTTTATAAATGAATAAATTATAATTATCAGAACCATTCAGCCTTTAATTAGCCAGAAAAAAAAAATTTGTGACCTTTGAGAGAGAAGTGACAGGAGAGAGTTAGAAGTTAGCAGACATCGAAAAAGTAAATAAAATGGGAATAAAAGTATGTGAAATGTTGATGTTCAAAACTGGCAATTTTAATTCGGTACTTTCTGTTTGTCATTGCTTACATGAGGCTGATCTCTTTCTTTGGAGACTGGATTGTGCTCGATTAGGAAAGGAATATCACCAATGTTTTCATTCTGATTTTCTAAATACTCTGACTTCCTTTGTAGGTGGATCCCCATCAGAGATCTGCCAAGAATCTCTACATCTACAACCTTTTGGTGTCGCTGGTTGATCAGGAAGATAAGACCATCGCAAGCGTGCGTGAGTCCGAAGAGGAGGTATGTTGATTTGAATCAGTTGCGTGTTTTCATTCAAAACATCTCCTGATTATTCAGCTTACCACGAGCACATGCGTTTCTTTACCCCAATTCACTAACTTATGAATCTTTCTATGTTCGTGTGCTTAAATCCAGTCAATATCTCAGTTGTCATCCTATCAGTCCATCTATCTTCATTTTTAGGTGAGGGAAATTCTAAATGATAGAATGACTGAGGAGTCACGCTCCGAGCTTGAAATCTCCGTCTATGACACCGAGAGGAATGAGAAGGCCAAACAGAATAGAGTTGAAAGGGTGAGTTTTTTTACTGTCTCACAGGCACTTCAATGGACACAGTTTATTAAGCTAATCATGGGTACAAACTGACAGGCAGGCAGTGTTGAACGCACAGAGGGTTCCTACTGACATGTACCAAGCACCAGACTATTACTGGTGAAACAAGGAAATCCTGCAAAATCCACTTGGCGCTAACACAGGCAACAAACCATCAACATGGTATAAAGGAACCAAATCCTCCATTTAAGCATGTCAAAATTTCACACTAGCAGATAGAATTGTGTTGAAGGGAACTGTTTTTGTTTAAAAATAGGAACCCCCCCTTCATGTTTAACAACCCAGTAGTAGTAAGGGAGTGTAATGAAATCGTTAGGATTCACGACTCGGAGGGTCATGGGTTTGAATCTACCTGGTGGCTGTACATATGTTGTGTTCTTGGGAAAGACACTTCCACTTCTCTCCACCCACATGTATCAATTGGTGTATAAATTGGTGCTGTCAGTATCCGGGGAGCAACGTGCATCCCATCCAGGGGGAATAGAAATACGCGTATTCCCAGTCATTTCACACCGCTGAAAACCAGAGATAAGCACCGTGGCCGGATGGGCCACATTGACTCGTGACAGACTTGACTTATTTTGGGTTTAGTCAATGTCAAACAAACTCCAACTTTCGTTGATCTGTTCTGCCTCATCAGGAGCGCCTCCAGATGGAGGAGAAGAAGCGACGTGAGGAAATGGAGCTGGACTACCTGGCACCGTTCCTGGCCCAGATTGGTGACCCAGAGAGGCTGAACAGACAGCAGGCTTTGAAGCTCAAGGAAGACTGCCTGGCCGACCTCAAGCAGAGGCTCATCGACAAGGCCAATCTCATCCAAGCACGATTTGAGAAAGTGGGTCTTTGGCTTGCTGCAACATTCTTTAGAGCAATCCATTTGTAAAGGCTAATTTTTGCATTTGTAGTTGAATCTCCCCACAAGATAAATACAATACAAATGCAAGACAAAAAGTTTGCTCATTGTAATAAATGAAAGCAGAGTTAAGGCACCTTTCCATAGCTATTTTCAAAATGTATTAGAGGGTCAATATCTGCAATGAGATCAAAGCAGCATTTGTAAATTCAACTGTGCCAAATTGAAGTTTAAAAGACCGGGAATTATGCCCCAAAAGGGCCATTTAGAAATGAATTTTCAAATACGACATCATCATGGCATCACTTCTCATTTTTGATGCTGAGACCATTAGAAGAAAGACTGACTTGAGGAACAGGTGATGATACCAAACAAAGTCCATCACAAGTCATCCAGTCTTACGCACAGCCTCGGGCTTCATCCGAATCTGTTGTCTAGAGCTAGGTCTAGGTCTTCCCTCCATTGGAAATGTGCGGAGACGCGTAGACATTAGACCTAGCCATAGCTCTGGAAGCCCATTTCAGACATGGCCTCAACCTGATTCAAATGAACTCTAACTTAGACATTCCTTTTGTTGTTCATAACCCATTAATGCCATACTTTTTACCTGAGCGGGTCAGCACCTGACTTCTGATTTCACTTACTGTGATCGGCCACATTACCGTTCTGTCCCATTGATCTTAACATGCACTGATGTTGGCCTGTCTTTGCCTGCAGGAGACGGCGGAGCTACAGAAGAAGCAGAACTGGTACCAGCAGAACCAGGTCAACATGCACAAGGACGACGAGGAGGAGTATCTGGCCTTCTGCAGCGAGGCCATGTTCAGAATACACATCCTGGAGCTCAGACTCAACAGGTCAGGACGCAGTGTCTATGCTAGACGACATTTTGACAGTCTCACACCCACTGGTTTGAAAAGCGAATTTATCTCAATCTCAACATTGTCATACGTGCAGCAGAATGTTTGGATGTTGTGGCTTAGGTGCGGTCTTACAATACTCCAGAGAGAGATGAGTTAGGCCTGCGCTAATGTGTTGGGTAATTTAAGGCTTTGCTTCCAACAACGCTTTAAGAGTAAGGGTTCCTTAAAACCCTCAGAAGTCGCTGTGTGTTCATATCATACGTCTTGCATTTAAGACCGAATTTGTCTCCTTCTTTGAAACCTGTCAAAGTTACATAAGGAAACGAACCTACCCCCACCTAAAAAACAAGAAAGAAATCATGGAACTCCAGAGGAGAATCCCTTCACTTTCCAGCTCTAGTTATATTTAAAATTGTTGTGTTTTTTTAATATGTGACCTTTTTTTTTAATTTTTTCATGGTTTCAGACACAAGGAGAATGCCCCTCACAAATACATGGCACTGGAGCAGAGACTACGGACAGATTCACGACTGTCGGAACACTTCTAAGATGCATTCCTTGTCTTTCAAAGCCACCACTGCAACTAAAGATCACAGTCTGGATGTTTAAAAGTGGTGGCTGTGTCCCTCTACAGTCTGTAATTGACTACTTGACTGCTTGATATTGTCCCCAAATTTATCCTACACTGGTATACAAGACCAAGTTAAGATAGCTCAGTCTAGTTGCTTATGCTGTGTTTCTAATTTGTGACATCAGCCGTAGGTTTATCACTGGATTTGCCTGAAGCCGATTGGAACACAGTTAACCACTTTGCCTCAGGATTATTTCACAGTGATCTGGCCACAACTGATCTGATGATCCTCAACCTGAGGATTATCAGATCATGCTTGTGAGTACGCTGCATAGCTGTCACGTGACGTAGTGTGGATTCACACATCATCCCCTGCTGAGTGGTTCACAAAGTTATCCTCATCTGGGTTACAGGAGCTTGAGCTGTGCAGCACACCTCAATGTTGTTGCCACCATTTTACAGTTAGTTTCAGACCAGGGCCATAGAGAACCAATGATGTCGACCTGTTGCACATTGTTGGCTAG
>NW_019091373.1:258041-348696 GCF_001949145.1 Acanthaster planci
CCCCAACGCAAAAAAAAAAAATACATCTTGAAAATAGTGAATGAGTAGCGTGGGACCACAAAGGGTAGAGTGCTAAGTTTCATACTATTGCTATGTGGCATCTTGTAGTACTCGTATGAATACCTGCATCTGCAATAAGCCTTCTGCGAGTTAACTTTGACCCAAATCTGGTACACTGAGTTCTTTGAATTCACGTGAACGTAACAACTTGAATTCTCCTTACTAAAACCACTGTTGCTATACCTCGTGATTTTTGGCAAGCTTTTGCTTAGTTACATAAGAGACGCCTTGCAACAATACACTGTTCTCAATGGATAAGGAGGGCATAAAGGAACCAGTCCATTCCAGGGAGGGTGGTCAAATGGAGTTGAATTAATTTTAAGTTTTAATTCAAAGTATTTGCACCAGAGGACTTGATTTCAAAACCTCTCTCAACAAGAAGGAGAATTCAGTATATTTTTCGAATGATGTATTTTAAAGCACCCCAAAAAATAACTTTAAAAAAATAAAGGCCTTGAAAAAAGTGCTCAAAATTGATGGGAAATCATGAGAAAAGTTTGGCCCTTCATTCTCTTACCGTTTATAATCACTCTCGCTATACCAGCATATCTGCCAGGTCTTATACTTTTGAACCATCAAGAATAATCTTTAAGTTTGGCTGCGTCAAAAGTGTATAATGAGTACAATATGTTCGTTGCAAACGTCATATTTGACAGAATTTTGATGACGCTTTAGAATTTTGACAGAAAATGCATGACGTTCAAGACTTCCCAAAAGGCTGTCACATGTAGTGCTTGAAAATTCCATACGCGATGTTCATTTTGCCACATATTTGGGCGATATCCCCGCTGAAAATTACATTAAAATTAACAACTCTGTGCATTAGATTTTCATCATGAATTTTATTTTATGTCTCGGATGTCTTTTTTTTTAAACGTCATTCAGTATGACAGATTTTCCTTCGAGAAACTTTGGTACGAGAGAAAAATCACACTATTGCAAAATGCAAAAATACAATCAGTCCAGTCATGAAAGGATGATGGTTTGGGTTTTTTTTTTTGCAGTCAATTTTTTTGACAGAATTGAATGAAGTTCCCAACTGCCGACTTCGGGACCCAGTTAATTGTGAGAGGTATTTTTTAATTTTGTGATTATGGTTTTAATATATGTGTGTAAATATTATCACCTTTCACCACATACATGTACATGTATAAATCTGTGTCACAGGGATTATCACTTCTCGGTAAATTTTATTGGCCAGGATTTCAACAGTTTGTTCACGTTCATCAAAAATGCTGACGCTCGAGACTTTAATTAACTCCAATTAACTTGAGAGATAGACACAGTCATCATTGTGTGAGATATCAGCCTTGACTCCCCTCATTCCATCAGACATTGGGAATTAATTCACTGCTGTTCACTTCAGGAAATATGAACCCCCAAATTTGAACATTATCTAATGGTCCATATTTTGAGTAACCTGCCATTTGCAGTGGTTTTTCTTGTGAACGCGTCCACCCGCCGTCCAACACTGGCATTATACAGTCTTTCTCAACAACAATTAGGCCTATCTAGCAAATGGTAGGCTTTTAGTAAGAGCAGGTAAGAAATGATGGCACCACCTACCAGTACAGGTATGCCATATCTTGGACAATCAATGTACGTAATTTCATATGGTATGTCATTGGCAATATCTGTGAAGAAAATTAGGATGTCACTGACAGGGAGAGGACATCACTGGCCATTTCAAGAAAGAGTTTGTCATCTGATGAGCTGAGTATAATCTGTATGATAAGTTGCCACAGTAGTTATGGGGAAAGAATGGTTCTGGACTCTGTGCTACTTTTTTATCTGTATCATCTGTGTAGCAAGATGTTGTATCACTAGCCATATTGGGACACAGGTGCTGTAAGTGTGTTAGGGTGGATTGGTATCTTAGGCCAAAGGTTTAAGACAGAGACTGGTGCAGAGATATGGTAAAAGCATTTTCACAAAAGAAAACTTTGGTGATTGCGTGTACTTCACAAAAATGTCTGTTCTACTTGGTTTTATTGATCAAGGATAATTAAAATAATGAAGTAATTGCTAAAATTGGTTGAGAACGTGGTCAATTGGCACCTGAATAAAACAACAGAAAAACCAGAGAAAATTTGCAGAAAAATGTATAGAAAACCTAAATACCCACTAGCTACATGTAGAAAGTGCTGATTTAGCATTGGCTCAACTTTTTTTCAGAGAAAATTTCAATCCATTTTTAGGCTGAGCAGACATTTTCTTTATAATTCTTCACTTTTGCCTACTGGCTACACAACATAACGGACTCCGGTTCTCCCACCTTGGAACGACTCATCGCAACTCATCTCTACATCTAGAACTTTGGCGCCATTTTTTTTTTCTTGAGCTCAAAGTGTATTCTAACTTAACATGATCCTGCATTTTCTGTAAATCTCCTATTTTAATTTATGGCCATCTGAATTGGTGTTCTCTGGATTCATTTCATATTTCACATATTGACTGGCTTGTCTATTCTATCCAATAAAGCAAAATCTCTTTTGTATGTAGATCCTGAATTGTGCGAGGTCAAGATTTTTTTCAAAAGGGAATTAGATTAATAAGAAATTTGGTTCCTGCTATTTTGAAATGTGAACCACGGGTTACATGTAGAAATCATTTCAACTGTTTGTAAAACAAACAAGAGGGTAAAAATAAATATTTTGTATCACAAAAGCAGCCAAATATTTATAGATGACAAAATCTGGAATGATACATGTATGTGGAAGGAGATTAGATTGACGCTTGTTTGCATCGATTCTGTGTTGTTCAGTACTATCTAATTTCTTCAATCAAGTGAGGTGTAATGTATGCACCTGTATGAACCGGTACACTACACACCATGGACTTGTGCACAGTACTGTACATGTACATGTACGCCATATGTTCGTACAGTGTGACCAGCACTTGATTTATATTCTCATTTTCATCATCATATCATCATTGATTCTCACCACAGTGTGACCATGTCTTTAGAATTAAAAGAATTAAATTAAAGAACCAAAAGGGTGTCCATTAAAATCAATGGTTAAATGTGGAGGTCGGACTTGATTGCAGACAGAATTAGGAACTTTGTTTCTAAAACTCAAAATCTGAATATCTCAAATTTTCCTGGAGTTTCGACTTAGAGTTTACTGTAAAGATCAATGTAAAAAATTTAAAATTTAAAAATTTAACAATTGGAGTGGTTAGAGTTAATTACGGAACCATTACACTTTAGACAAGATCAGTGTACATGTAAGTTCAGGGTTTGCTTAATGTGACTTTTTTTACTTTCTTTCTAGTGGTGCAAGTGAAAGTGTTTCTGAAACTTAACAATTTGACATCAGGTTTTTCTGGATGAAAGTTAGAAATAAGAAATACATTTGTTGCAATTTCTTTCCTCAACCACTACATAAAAAGTCTACACAAATCCATCACATGTACACGAACTTACCCAGTACATACTTTCACTTTGCCTGTTGTGGATGGATTTTGACTGCATGGAGCCTTAGTAGCAGTAGCTTGGGAAACTTCCAACATGAACACTTGTCGTACATGTGCATTGTAGCCATTGTGTCATCGGCACTGGAATCCATCCCCAGGCTGTCAGAAAATTCCCAGCAGATGAGCATTAGGGTGATAGTCTTGCAAGCTATTCTGTCATTACCTGTACATGTACATTGTACATGTATGTTATTAAATTTGGATAAACATCACCTGTCGTCAACCTAGACATAACAGTAAAGAATCAGGTGCCATTTCTTGTCCACAGGGGAAGCTGTATATTTCCATAGTTTTACAAAAGAACACACACAGTTGGTGGAATGAATGCGTTTGAATTTAAAAATGCAGACATGTTTTCAATCAACTGCATGTGTACAGGAATGCTTGTGAATTTTACCCATCAGCAAAGTGAAAGGATGCATACTGTAGGCCTACCACTATGTATTTGCATCCTTTCGTCTTGCTGATGGGGCAAAATTATGTGCTGTGGAAGTGTGGATATAAAGAACTTCTGGTAATTAGCAAAAGTTCATATATGGCTTAATGTTCACTTTCATACATGTACATGTTTGCTGGAAAATGACTAAAAAAACAGATGCAGCCCTTGTGGAACCCTTTTTTTTAATCCGGATGTTTTGCTTGGTCCTCTTCCTTTTTCAAATTGAAATTGAACCATTTCTATTCTTGGAGAGTCCATTTGTGTGCATTTTTTTGGCAAAGTGTTGCTTTCCACTGCAGGGCACTGCTGTAGGCATACTAAAGACGAACCTTTTCATTCATTAAGGCAGGCTAAGGGTGTGTTTCTAATAATGCATGACATATAAGCACTTTTTTGATTTCCGGTTGGACCATACCCTGTTTACTCCAATTTCCTGCCAATTGTAAAAGAAATGTACAGGTAGTGTGCAGCTGTTGGAAGAATATTGAGTTTACCTGTAAATAGGAAGCAAAGAGTTGACGGCAGTGCTACTGAAGCCATTCTTATTCTATTGGTTCTGATGGAAGGGCATGTTCATTCCTTATCAGCTCCTTCAATAGCACACTTGTAAGTTGTACAAGGGGCACTTAAGGCAAAGAGAGGCACACTGAGCCATGACACGTGAACCATCTCAGTATCATGCATTAAAAAAAGTTGGTATCATTACTTACATGTACATGTAGCTACATGTACCGGTATCCATCATTTCCTTGTTGGGAAGTTCTTGCATACTGGTATATGTACGGCACCGGTACCTGTTCATGAAGCATTGGTAACGTATTAATTAATAATATACTAGTAGGTACTGTACATGTATGGTGTCCTCAGTTTTATGTGGACGTTTATGTACACTGTTTCACGTTAATGGTGTTATGCATAGATTTAAATCCAAAATGGCAGGGAACCAACACAAATAAAATATTCCCCCCTCCCACTTTTTCAACTGACCCCACCTCCCCCTTCTTACAGGTCCTATTATGGGATGGGGCTTTATGGATCAACCTACATGAACTATATTAATAGCCGATGGTCTCCCCCCTTTGAAAATCATTCCGCCACCATTGTGTTCAGGAATGCACCGGTACTGGGTACTGTACATGTACGCATATACTGTATAGTTTATAGTTACCGGTAATAGACCACTATATATTAGCGGCTCCAGAAAAATGGGTATAATAAGTTGTCAGATTCAGGTGATCAGTTTTTGATATGGCTGGATTGAGTACATCAAAAGCTACAATTTGATTTATGAATGACCCCTGTACTGCACTGCGTTCCCGAGATATTTAGACATTTGTATATCCACATTTTCGAATTCAATAAGAGCACTTATCAAGAAAAAGCTCAGGAAGTGTAGCACTTAGAAACACAATGCTATGTAGGATTTCCTACTGAATGATCCATTTGTCATCTTTATTCTTCAGTATCCATGTTTGTAATCACAAATTTTGAAAACATAAATGCTATACAAGCTAATAAAGAAAAAAAACAGAAAATCACATTTTTGAAGACATTTTGCCCTCTCCATATAGAACAGGCCATAACATATTTTGGAATTGCGTGACTTACTACCCTTTTTTGCAGAGCGGGTCACATATATCACACTACCAATGTCTGCTGCTCACTGTTAACTTCAAGCCTACTGGTACATGTACATGTACTTTGGTTCTTCATGGGCTCCACTGCAGACACTACCATGCTGTGATGCAGTCATGTAATCAGTCACTATACTTGGTTGGATCCAGTTCACACTGGAATGATCGTCCTATCAGCTGAGACGGCAGGGCGAGATATAGTGCACTGGACTTTGCACGGCTTTCCCTCAGAGCATGTCAGATATACCAATATGTGTGCAATACTGTACCACGGCATACTGGAACAAGTACGTGTTCATGTCCGTTCCTGATAAATGCACGGTTATTCACAAAAATTGAGAACAATTACGTACATGTACATTGTAGATTTACACATGTATGTTAAACCACATCATGTGATATACAGGACTCTTCATGTATATTACATGCTTATTTACTTAATTAGAGTTGATGTATGTACGTGTACCGGTACATTGCCAGACGTACAGGTGTAGTTTCAGAGATGTAGTGAATCATTCTTTATTGTGGCATATCAAATCTGTTAATGTTCCAATTTGTCTGTGCTGGTGATGTGTTGATACATTCATTGGTACCGGTACATGTATGCAATTCTCAAACAACTAACAAATACGCCACATGGTCTTAGCCACCAATACTGAGAAGTGATACAGGTATGATACTGATTAACCAAATCAACTAGTGCTTCATGTGACTGAATATGAGCAGAAACATACCAATATGTACATGTGCATTTATATTTACATATAAAAATACTCGTCCACCTCCATGATATGATAAGTGCTTTGCAGAATTAGCTTGATAGAATGCCTACACTAGCAACTGATAATATTTCTCCTTAACATGTACACGTACCTCCAACTGGCAACAATTAAGGATGCATCCCATGCTACACGTGAGTCTGAAATCACGACTGAATAATGCAGAAAAGGATCTTTTTAAAGGGGATGGTAATTGTCTCATTTGTCCTGTCTCAGTCTCGCCATGCAGGATCGCAGCTTAACCAGGTGTCACTTCACACTGCCGAACTTCTGCAAAGAGAGCGGGTATCTTGAATACTTAAAGTGTGACTCAAATTCATCATAAAATTAGCCCTATTCCTCTGTCAAACCTTGTTCCAGAATGTTTATCACTGCTGTCTGTTGAGCTGGCATCAGGGAACATCATAGAATAAACCCTTTAACAATCAGTTGATGTTTTGGAGTGGGCGTACTGGTAGCCATTAAAGCAGGTAGGGAAATGAAATGAAGACGGGTCAAGGGTAGTCACGACTAGGGCAGAGCAAGAGGTCCCCTGGAGAGAGGTCCTTAGGGTCGATGGGAGGGGGGCATTGGAGGAATGGAAGAGCCAGACTGGAGAGGGGAGCCAATCTGTCTTATTTTATTGGAAATTTGTGATTGCCTCATGCTTTGTGGATGACAGGAAGAAGGGAGCCACACTGGTGGCAATTTCAAAGATGAATAATCTGCCCATGTTGACAAAAGAGTACTGTGGGCACTGCGAATGACCCTTTGAAGGCATCGTTGGATTTGTTCACAGTGGCCCAGAAGGGCATTTGGATGGCAGACGCAGCCATTTTACAAATCATGGCTTCTTCTCAAACTTCACATATGGTCTCAGGTAAGCTTCGGAAACGCTTTCAAATATTTGTTGGTGGGAAAAAAATAAAAAGCAACACATTGGTACTGCAAGGCTTTGCCTCACATGAGCTTAAGGTTTCTGAAACCATAGAGGAAGTAAACTACAGCTCCCTGCTGAAACAGACTTTGCACCTGCTTCAAATGAGTAGCAGGATCTGGGCTTTGTTCTTTGGGGATTAAATGATACTAAAGCTTGAACAGGAAGTGAGAGATGAAACAGAGGTTAAGACAATCCCCCAGGAAATGGTTTGTGCGTAAGAATGAGGTATAGTGTACAAATGATCAATGTACAGTGGTAAGAATATGGAAGAATTAATTTCCTAATGAATAAATTATTCTCGCCATTACCTGGGTGGGATTCTGTCCCTGGTTTGCATGAATGATACATGTACATGTAGGTGAAGACAGTACATGTACATGTATGTGCCGGTATGTTTAAATATGCCAACCTGACTCTTGACTTTGGAAGTGTAACTGCAATGGAATTTTCTAATACAGACCTCCAAAATGCACCTTTATGTACATGTATCAAGTAACCTTATTTTCCGGTTTTGTTTCACTGTTTTAAAGGTACATGGACATACATGTATACATTATAATTTTGCTGTATTTTGGTTATGTACAATTGTACATGTATAATGGTGATGTTTCATCTGTGGAAGAAAGCTTCAAGGCCACATTGGTTTGAGCACAAAAACTCCTGCTTTATTTGAAGATTTTGCTGGCTGACATTCTCTTCTTTGGTGATTCACTGTTGTGTAACTTGTGCATTCATAGCAATGACAAGCAAGCAACTCTTTCTCTCAAATGTAGTCATGTAGTAAAATCTGGGTTCACACTTTGAACGGAAAATCCTATGTACTGAATGGACGACATTACATGTACAGCAACAGCGCCCTCAGTTGTCCAAGAAAGCATGGATAATTTTAAATGTTTAAGAAAGTGCATTTTTCAATGCATTTAACCTAATATGGACATCAAGTAGTTTTCATACATTGAAGTACATTGTAGAATGCAAAGCTGCAGCAAAAGAGTGTGAAAAGTTCATTGCAACTAAATGTACATGTATACTAACAAACAGATTTTAAAAATCACACTCAACCTGTAATATATGCTCAGCAGACATTCCTGAAAAAAAAGCAAGATTTTAGCGGACTTTGCTTTGTGATTATAATCTGATTGTGTTCATTGAGACCTACCGGTGCATGTACATATATTGGTTATACTTCATGCAGTATCAATCTATCGTCCCAAATATTGTTTACACACTGCCAGAGCAAGTCCAAAAAAGTTGGTGCAAATAAGATGCAGTACTGACACATGTACATGGCTGTCCTTGTACTGGGGTAATAAGCCATTCATATGGCCAGTGCTACCTGTAATTCTCTAAGGCATTTCAATAAAACTTCGATAAAACATGTATACTATGTACCAGTGTACGGTATGTACATGTACAACTTTACCTACACTTGTAGATTACATGTAGCACTTTGTGTTGTAGAAATGAATCGGATGAGTTATCATTCGTGCCATTGCTACAGATGTGAGATATCCCTTTGTGCTTGTCGACTCATCCTGTCATCCTACTGTAACCTCTGCAGCTGAGGCTAGCTGAATTTAATAAACGCTCAAAATACTGGTCAATTAAGTTTGTGGTACACTTTTTGGATTTGCGCTCAATCACTTCCACAGGCACACACAGCCCCTCTTTTTGCATGACTCAAGACACTTACACTCACTGATATTAACAAACTTCAAACCGGCATTTTTATCTTCAAATACACAAATGCCTTTTCTTTCTTCACCCCTGTCCACAGTGTCCATGACTATCCCACACGGTCTCACAACAACCTGTACCTTCCATACACCCGCACATCCTATTTGATTAATGCTTTACGATTTCAGGGGCCACGACTTTGGAACGGTATCAGCATGACTTTGAAAACACAATCGTTTGTAGGCCATTTCATAACATCATACAAAAACGATCTTCTCTCTAGTTATTTAGCACAATCTCCTTTTCAATTCTTTTTTGTTCTCTTGTTCACATTATAGCCTTGTACAAATTACTTCCGTCTTTTTCTGTCTGTCATCTTTTCGTTTCTTGTCTGTTTGTTAGTCCTGTGATTTGTTGTCTGTCTGTTTTCAAGACGTTTCAGTACAAGCCCTTGACTTTGATCATGCCTCGGTAGTGCAAATGTCATCTTAGTTACTACTGTTTGTGCACTTATTATTTTCTTTATCCTTCATTAATTGTAAAAATGTGTACATCTTGAATGCCTGATACATGTATATGCACTATCGGAATAAATGTCAATTGAATTGAATTGAAATATGGCATCAAGACTGGAGATTTCTGGCATTGTTATCATAACTGATTACCAGTACTGTGATTGTTTCCCCACAAGGCACCATTGGATTAATAGAGTGGGTTCAACAATATACACATGCGTGTTGTTGCTACATGTACCATAAACCAGGCTACACGAGATAGTAAACTTCTGTGGCTCAGCATTTTCCTATTATTTTGACCCAGGCTATCAGCAACTTAGTTGTACTGTTATTTCACGATTTTTTCACGTACATATCTTTTCTATTTAATTCTACTTTCCATGGTTTATCCTACACAGCACAAGAGTACACTAAAGCCTGATTTCAATTGTTTGTAATGCAGACAGTCCGCAACACATAAAGATGCAGACACGAATGGAACAGATGGTACTAGTACATGACGTCATTCCACTCAAAAATTGAAACAAAATGGCGTTTGCAGAAAATACTCCTTTTAGATTAACTTTACCGCCTCATGATGCCCAACCTGTTCTCCAGTCTCATGCATTTCATTGACGGTCAGCTATTTAGTTGATCATAATGACGTAATTTTAACCATAAAGAGAAAATCGGCAACATTCGTGGAACTAAGTGAGAGGAATATCGTTGCTCTCCGGTCGTGCCAGCTTGCATATTTGTATGGGGATACCACGGCTACTCAAGGCAAACAGTTGGCAAAGCTGAACCTGGCTCAACACTGCTGATCATTCACTAGCTGGTTTGCATTTGTCTACATTGTCGGCAACACCTTGGTTTGGCATATGTCTGCATTGCAGTTTGTATCTCCATTGCATTGGTCGTTTTTTGAATCTTGTGGTACGTGCTCTGTACACCGTGATTGTTCAGGAATCAGTTACCTGTACAGTATAACGTTAAGTAGCAAAGAAAAAATAGCAGAACAAATCAAATTTAAGTGTGCAAACATGACTCAACTGTGCCGTTGCTGAGCCCTTGCTCTGGTAGACCAAGACAGCTGATGAACCTCTGTCTTACCCCAAGCTGGTTCCTTCTTGAGTACAATGTACATTTAACAGGCTGTACTGTACACTCCTCCTCTAAATGTGTATACAGAATGTTGTATGCTCATGCAAATGTATATACTGTATGTAAAATTTAAAAAACAGCAGGTACACATACAGGGGTACATACATGTACATGTACTAAAGAATTGCTGGAAAAGTTACCCGTTTGATGTACATGTACCCTCATATAGATTTGGTCTTCTGCCTGTCACTTTGTTTGAAGTTATCGGTATACAGTCAGCTGTAGACTCTGTTTAAAGGTTTTTATGAGACATTTCAAACATTCCCAAAATGCAGCTACTTTATGCATTGAGAGAAAATGAACCTGAGCTAGAAACAATGGCAGTTTGAACTCGACCTGCCAAATTACTTGTCTCAGTTCTTTTGAAGTAATGTGCTGTACATGGAAAATGTGTGAATAAAACAACCACTCTATTTCCCCTGCTAAACTAATTTGAACATGGTAGTCACTTTGCGCAATTTTTGGAGTGAACACGTTGACAAATGAAGACCAGAAAAGAACAACATTTGAATTTTATTAGTCACAAAAACCAAAATGCATAAAAAGAAACCAACTCAAAAAATGAAACAGACCTTTTGGTTGGACTTCAAATTCCAGTTGGGTTTGATAGAGTCCCCTGCAAAATCTCTCATATTGCTGGCAGGCAGACAATACTCCATTGATATGTCACTTGACTTTGCCTAATACGGTCCGATCGTAGTGCCAGGTTCAATGAAACTCAAGCTTGATCAGATTCGGGCCAGAATTCACCATATATGGGCAGGCACTCCAATGCGTCCTACGTCATCGTTGCTGTATGCATAAAGTTTGTCTATTACCCTCGGAGTACGAACGGCGAGAGCACGAGGGAGAGAGAGTGGGAGATGAGAGGGAAAGAGGAAAAAAAAATTGTCCCAGCGTTGACCCATAAAGACAACCTCCTTATCGGATTTAGCAAGGTCCCTGCAGTAATGTTGCCGCAATGACGTCAGTGCAGATAACAATGGTGTGAAGACACCCTTGTTAACAGGTTCTGCTGGAAATTGATGAATTGGTGCATCAACCCTGGAGGGGTGGAGGGGAGGGTAGTGGAGTTGAGGGACCATAGATCCTTGCGCTTCTCCCTTCCTTGATGTCCTGATTACAAGTGGGAAGAAGGGAATTGCAGATATACTGTGACAGCCTAGGGGTGTCATGATATCATGATGACACGAGGTGTGGAACTTCCTTGCCCTTCATGTTTTTCTGTTGTTCTTTTTTTTTTGTTACACTTGTCACATGTCAGTGTACTTGAAGAAGGCAGTGTATTGGAATCTTCTAGTCTGAAAGGGTTTGGATTCACCGTTCATGAGTTGTGGAAGGAAATATTTACAAATTGCTACATGACACAGCCCTAGGTAACTGGCAGGAATAGTATGTCCACTGTACCATACATGTACATTTGAGTTTGAGGTTGCCATCGAAATGTTTGAACCACGTATAGAAGTTGTAGAATGAAGTTCATTTGATCTCCTCTGAGGTTTTCTTGTTGCCAGTGATGAGGAAAGCAGGTTAAAATGAATGCATCCACTCTTGTATCACTACAGTGTTTGCAACAGCTGCTGGTTGGTCATTCTCTGCAGAAGATTTACATATTCACGGAACTGTGCATTGATGCCATGTTTGTAGGAAATATTTTGGGGGAGGTGTTGTCACGTGATCATAAAGGTGAGTTAATGTAAAAATTCTGCATCCAACACGTACAATTTTCTATTCTAGGGCCGTGTTACTGTGTACTCGGGTAATGAAATTATTCGTTGGAATGAAACTGGAATGAATCATGTTTTAAACTGCAACTTTACGGTTATAAATGTATAGTGTACTGATATGTGTGCATGTACAAGTACATGTACTGGGAGATGCAAGAATGAAAGTTGTTGAATAAATACATAATTTGAATTCCTAAGATGATGAATTCCGAAGATGATGAATTCCGAAGATGATGACAAGCCTGGATGATGATCTGAAGCTTTTTTTTTGAGTTTGGGTGGAAAAAAGACAACATAAATGCAAAAATTCAGTGTTTCATAATAATTGGGACCAAGTGCCAGATGCATTTTATTTTAATTAGGCTAGATTACGGTAATTTCAGTGCGTGATCCCACACAGTGCTGCATATGTAGCTTGTACAGACCCTGGACCAATGCAACCTACATGTACGCCACACAGTACACACACACACACACACACTCACAGCCGTATATATTCACCCTAAATAATGCCAGCATTCTGAGTGTCGATTATTAGGCGTGGGAGCTCCTCTGGATGACAAGTATTGCTTGTTGCCATGGCAACAACGGCAGTGTGACGTCAATGGCTAGGAATAACACAGGGGCTCTAGAATTACGGCTAAAATAAGAATTGGGAAGATAAGAATAGTCTAAAATAGATCTGCCGCCTCGCGACTCGATGTGAATCTGTTCTCTCCACGACTCTGCTCCAGGGCTGCTCATTAATTGTAGCCATCCAACCCTCTATCGGCCTCATTTTGCTGCTCCGACATGTACCCTCATTTTTTTTTTCTCTTCTCATCCTCCAATGTGATTTCCGCAGTGTAATCCTGCGTAGAATATAGACAGGTTGGTACATGTGTGTACTTCACTGATAAATACTTGATTACAGAAAAAGAAACTGAGAAAAAGAGTAAAAGTTTGTCAATGCCCTACCATCGATCCACCAGAAGTATGGTCAGGTCGAGTAATTTATTCATTTATTTGGGGTATTGAGGCACAAGTGTGTGTGCATGTAAATATCCAAGCTGCTTGTACACAAATGTCCAGACATGTACATGTGTACATGTGCTAGTACCAGGTACGTACTGGGTATTTAGCGGTACAAGATGGGTTCAGTTTGCTTTGTCCATGTATTTTGAGGGACAAAAGCAATTTTTTTTAAAAAGATGTACAGTTTGAACCCTCTGAAGTGTTGAATACCTACATGTATTTGTGACATCCTCCATGTGCATGTAGGTACTGTACATGTTGTGCTGCTTTGTGCAGTGTTCAGGTGTCTGTGCAATAGGAAATGATAAATTTATACATTTTTTCTGTTCTGAATAATGCATTATTATGAAGGATGCACTATAATACTGTGATATTAGCAATGCACCCATTAATATTTGTGCGTTTAGGTTCTACTTGGAGTAATCGGTCTTCATTAGTTTACCATATAAGATTAATGAGATAATGCATACATACGTGTATGTGTGTTACAGGTACACCGTACACGTGTATACAGGTGATTACAGACGTGAGGGGTCCTTTTTTTTTTGGTCCCTATTACATCTTACACATGATTTTGTAAGTTCGGAACACATTTTCTAACTTCCAGGAGTGATGAATTGATAAAAATTGCCTGCCAAAATAATAATAATTAGTTTGAAATCAATTCCGATGATTTTACCATGACTAAGGTCAGATGTAACAGGGACACAAAAATGCCACACTTTTGGACCCCCAACTTCTGGAATTACCCATAAATTCCAAACACAAACATATACATGTAACTCAGGAGCTATACATATACTTGTAATTTGTTTTGCATGATGGGACAGAGTCCTTGAATCTTATTGTGTCCTCGGCCTTGTTGTACATGTACATGTTCCAACATTTTCAAAGCATTGGGACTTCCGCCAAATAGGTCCTTTAATCTTAAACAATATCATTGTACCTGCATAGAACACACTTTGTACCTCATGAGTCTTTAATACTTCTGGCTCATCCTTAGACCTACAGTACATGTATTTCTACACCCATGTACATGAGTATTATCTACATGCATTCATACTTATATCTGTATTCGTCCCCTCAAAATACTCTATAAACACCGTCTTTTATATAAAAACATTTCATACACGTATCAAAGGAACGGGGAGAAAAAGCAAGGCCATTCTTATTTCCGATCCATACAAAAGGAAAATTAAAGTCACTGAAGATTAAGTGAGGTACACATCGTGAGTAGGATGAATGCCATAGCCACTTTTCCCATGATGCGGCTGCCCTTAGCAACGATAGACCCAGGATGACCTTCTCTCCTTTCCCCCATGTCTCAGGAAGTAGACGGAAGCTTCTCAATCCTCAAGTTTTTCCACTATATTTGGTCATGTTTTGGCGTCATCCCACGCAAATTCTTACCTTGATTCTATTTTTGCAGCCGTCTACTGTAGGCAATTACTGCTTGTCGTGCGGCAGCTAAAAATAACCAAGGTTTATGTTTTGCGGGGGCACGATATTGCGACGTTTGTGATGAGTAAAAGGAACCAAGGGTCCGAGGAGGCCAAAGCCTTGTGTATTACACTGAATTACATGTAAGAAACAAAATGGTGAAGAATTGGACACGTATACACAATACATGTACTTGTACAATGTGTTATTGGTTGTGTCGGATTAAGAAATGCAATGCCACTTTGTGTTCATGTACAGTATGTATTATTGCCGTAAATACGAGTGGTCTTTACATGTATGTGTGTGCACTCATTTTCATTTGAAGAGTTCTAGTACTTATCACTTGCATGTTTTGTTTAGTTTTTAACCATGCTTCAGAGAAGACCAGTGAGAAGGCCATGTTGGAATCTGCCCTGGTAGGAAATACATGTAACACACATGCCTGCGGAGAATACAATTTAGTGACTTTGAAAGATTTCACATAATTTCACGTACTTGTTCATGTACATGTACATACTACATGTGCCTGTACGTGTACACATGCATTGTCTGCAGATGCATGCTGTTGTGTTCAGCCATAGCCAAGTGATTCAAGTGCTGCCAGGCTTCGACTTTTTGAACATATATTGTACATGCAGAGACCATGCATGCGTACTGTACGGTGTACAACAGCCATCTTGAAGGTTTTTTTTGTTATTTGGTAACAAGGGATGCACTCAGCTCAGCTCCTGAATGTCCATGTGGGACAATACTAGTAGATGGTTATTGTGTCAAAAATGTATACATTTAGTACGAGTACATACATGTACACACTGTTACACGTCAGAACTAGGCCTAGTACACGCGTATGCTTCCAAAGGTAATGGGAATGGCAGAATGAACTTAATCCTGCCGACCACTTTTGGGGCCTAATTTCATGCACTGCTTATCATCATTCCATTTTCCTCAAATATTTGTTTACATAGCAGAAATGGAATGTTTTATTGAATGTTCACCTGTACATGCATAGTACATGTACTGGTACATGTCTTCCATTGTAATTGCCAATGCATGTTGGCTGCTTTACATACATGTACATTGTACTGCTGTATCATGGTACATGTATTTCATTGTTAGAATGTGTCCGTATTTCTAGGCGGATAATGACATGCGCACATTTGGGCTCATCATATGGTGCAATGTGATGTGATCAGTGCATCAAATTATTGATCTGAATGCTGTAGGTCTACTGGGGAAAAGGGGCAGTGATGCCTTCATACATTTAATGTACAACTGCAAGCATTTAACATCAAGTTTACATGACTGTGAAATGGTTGGTACATAAATGATGTGGTACTGAAAAGAGTTAAAGAAGAAAAAAATGCAGAGAAATCAAATTTAAAATGTATCAGTATGGAAAGCCACTTTGCAAACATTTATTGTATGAAACAACAAATACTTTCATGGGTACATAAAATTTCTGGCTCACATGCATGCAGATACCGGGTACGTGCACAGGGAAGCACGTGCTAGATGGATATGTGCATGTGCACGGACACAGTAGTTGTGTACGTGTAGTGAGACACTCCATTGACATCAGCCAACCCAGTTCTATTCATAGCACTTCTATACATAGCACGTTCTATAAATAACCCTCAGCGCTGTGCAGCTATTTATAGCCTGCCTGAAGGGAGGTTGATTTCCTCAGTATACTGTACATGTATGCCCGGGCAATGTGCATGACCGTTCCGTGTACAAGGCTCACACACTGTTGGAGTGCACCCACGTCCGTCCATACGGTGTACATGTACATGTGCCAGCACATGTGGCATTTCACTATGTGTCTTGCTGACGTGTATGGGGAAGAGATAGGATTCTTTGCATCTTTGTACCCGATATCTCCTTACTCTTTCTCTACATACATGTACATGGATACCTTTGCTTCTTAATGACTGTATTTAAAGAGAATGCAAGAGCATATTTGTGATTATTACATCATTGCCTCAAGCTCTTTATGTTGGGAATCTTGGTCCATGCACAAGCCAGATCTTTCTCTGGCAGAGATGTCTCAGAGTCCGTCATACATGTACGGACAACATTCCGATGAGGAATTTGTGAATTTACAGACTTGTCTAGGATGAGATGTGCAGGCACATGGTTTATTGGATACACACACCCTAGGTACTAGTACATGTACATTACATGTAGGCCTACATCCAGCACCTGTAGTTCTTGTACGGTTTGCAGTCTTGACTTGCCAAATTGACTCTTGCCCTTTACGTCTTTTGTGTGAAAATGGGAAACGTATTTTCAACTTGGCATTCTTGCCAACCATTTAAAGATAAAATCTAGTGCCTTACATACCGGTATATTGTGTTGTCAAATTAATTTTTCTGCAGTCTTCAAACTGCTGGATGGTATTTTTTTTTTCCCCTCAGTGCAAGATTCTGCAGGTACCGTTTCATGTACCAGTACATGTATACTTCTTTATGGACACATTGAATTGTATGTGTCCAACTTGAGCATAAATCTTCATTTGGTCACTGTTACCTACGTGTTGATATGTATACATGTTTCCATCTATGTGTATACTACATGTTTATTTGTTTTTTGTTTTATTTTGCATCTAGTAAAGAAACATGCTTTGAATACTACATTTAGGGGTTTAAGTGTTCAAGGTATATACTTCATCTTTCATTTCCCCTGTTGTCCTTGGTCCTCTTACAGTAGATGTTCACAAATCTTGAACTTGATACAAAACAGAATCATTGGGGTTTGAAACCTACAGAGAGCTAAAAAACAAATACATGTAGGAGCTTGTGTGCTGTGTCAGTTTTTCTCTGTGTTTAATCCTCATTCTAGCCCATGAATTGTAGAAATGTGTGAATCGAATACAAGTGAGCACCGTACCAAATAGCCTCACCGGGAATTCACCTTTGTGGGCAAACGGAACTTGCCTCTTTCCGGATATCAATGACCGTCATGAGGAACTTGGCCTTTTCTTTCACTTCTGATCCATTGTGGAGTAGTACAGTTGTCGCCTCATGTTGCCATTTCCTGTGATTGTATAGATGTTTTTAGGAGTGTGCCATTGTCAGCAGCCAGGCAGTCTATTTTTGGTGTTCCATTTGAAAAGGATTTCGATAAATTACCTTCAGGTGGTGCTGAAAGAATATTTGGGTCATTCTGTAACTGAGGGTCCAAACATGTGACATGTCTGTGCCCCTATTATACCTGACCTGTGTAATTTGACATGGGAATTGGTTTCGAACTGTTTCTTTTTGTTTGGCAGGCAATTTGCATCAACTCATCACTCTTGGAAATTAGAAATGCATTCTGAACTTACATCCGTCCTTGTTGGATGTGACATGGACACGAAAAATTGGACCCCTAATTAAAATGACCCATTTGTATGTAAATATTGTGAACTCGTGAAGGTCGCGTCTCATTAAGTCCCAATGTACCGGTATATGTACTGGTATATTGACCATATACTGGAAGAAAAATCTATTGTAATAGTATTGGGTAATAAGTTTTAATTTGTTTATAAGTAGACAAAATGAACTATGGTACAAACAAACACAGAAATATTGGGGTGTGTGCATGCCTCAGCTAGATGGTTTTTATTCATCAGATGTGTAGGGTATCGAAATCTGGGCAGCCGACTCATCCTGCATGCGAGTCACTGTTATTAATGTATACAAAGCTTTGTTTAGGCACCCACAGAATGCCCCAGAACATACATTGTAGCTCCAAGCACCACTTGACTCAGAACATCCATTTTATATGAATTCTTTGAGCACCCACAAGGTCCCAAAGTGCCCCAAGTTCCAAGCACCATTTGACTCAAAATACAATATTTATAATGATTCATTGTTTTGGCTTCTACAAGGGCCAAAGAGCACCAACAGCTTCACGTACCATTTGAGTTGGAGTGCCACAGCTCAGTGACAATAATGACCTTATGATTGGCTGAAGTGACAATTTTTAGGACATTTCCAGAACACTTTGTAACTCCACATAAGTTGTTTGTACATATACAAAGTCAACAAAAGAGTTTCCAGATATCTTTCTTGGTTTGCACTTACAAAAGAAAGATGTGTCCTTCCCTCTTGCGCTTACTCAAGGGAAAACATGGTTACAGCAACCATCAAACTCCAGCTACTCCATCGAGTTATTTTACATAATGCAGCACAGTGTATTTTATTTACTCAACATACTGGGGGATTTTGTACAATTTCTTAATGTTAAGAGTAAAATACCATCCATAAACCACGGGGGTAATGGAGGAGGAGGAAGGGGAGGTGGTGGGAAAAATTTTGTAGAAGAATCAGGCTCTAAATCTTGTTCCTTAAGAGGCTGAGACAAAAGTGACAGCAAGGCAACTTTTCCTTTCCACCCAAAGTTTCAACCCCTAGGATGAAAAGAACTAACCCAACTTCTCATTTGCCTCACAAAGTATCCCAAAACAAAATCTCTGATTGGATGGTTGCCCCCGTCCAAGCCTTCCTCACCATCGAACAAAGTTTTGTAGCTCTTGATTGGCTGTTTTCTCGATAACAGGATCCCATTTTTGTGACAAAATTTTCTGTGGGATTTTGTGTACAAAATGCCTCCCAAGCAAAGTACATGTATTTGCATGCCTGCATGTACATGAAATGCAAACATGGTGTAACAGGAAGCTACATACAAACATGTATCAGTCTAGAGTATTACCATATATGGGCATAGTGACCTTTCCTTTACTAATAGAGCAATCCTTGTCAAAATTCAATTTTGAATATCTCAAGTTGGCAACGGCAAATTTTAAATCCCATTGGTACAAACGTGTTTTAGAACTCTAGTTTTGTTTGTAGTCAGTTTTTTTTGCACAACCAATCAAATTTTTGTAATTGAAATTTTTTTTGCTCCATATGCTGCAACATGTTAGAAATGTACCCAGTAACATGGAAACACCTATGCAATCCGTTACAGGCTGCTAGAACAAGCCTTGTGATTGGTTAGATTGCACGAGATTGTAATGTAATAGGCTGTCCAAATATGGTAATACTCCAGACTGAGGTATTATCTGCAGTAAGGCTATCCTTTCTGCACCACACCTAAAATGAGCACGGGACAATCCATTGCCAGATTCACTGCTTAAATAATTTGATCATTTTGCGATAAAATTTACAACACACAAAATATATTTGTTCAAGTCTACAATGCAGAAGCGATGAAAAGAAGTACAAGTACATAAAACCCCTTATTGCCATCAGTACTCGGTGAATGCAACCAAATCCAGTGTGTCTGTAATGAGACTGCAACAAAATGCAAGAGAAAGCAACAGTGGATGTGGTTATGTTGCACCATGCACTAAAGACTTGGCAACATGGACATACTGGTTGGTATTGCTGTACATTGCCACTTGTGCTGACTGCTACATGTACTTTCATGAATGTTGTTGAATTGATGTTGTAGAATGATTAAAAAATCTTCATTGTCCAGTGAGACAACATCATCTAAAAGTGCCCCCAAAAGGTTCATTAGAGCATAGCTGTTGGGATTTGAAGTGATTGAGGTAGCCGTCTGAATTTCATGATTTCACCAATGAGGTGCAAAGTCTTTGTTACCTGGTGTTTCCTACGTTTTTCTGGCTCTTTTTACAAGGCTTCAGGCCTGGCTGAATTATTCCAGTGTCAATAGATGTTGTCTGTCAAATTAGGGTAGAAACCTGACAGTCCTACGTGTGGGTGTAAGTGTCCAGTAAACGAAGGTAGGAATATTTAAAGAATTTTGAAATTAGAAAAAAAATGATAATTGTCCCGCCCCAGCATCATCAACATTGATAACTGCCACCCAGCGCGAAGTGGTTAAGGAAAAAAAGATCGAAGATATCGGGAAATTGCCGCATGTAGGCACTGCATTTTTAAAAGCATCTGGCAGAAAGTGGTTAACAGTATTTTGTGTGTGTGAGTACATGTTAGACTTGATATTCTGGGCTAGAAGTGACTCCATCATCTTATTCATTTTCAACATGACAGACACCCATCCTTGCTTTTGCAGGACAACACCTGTGAAATCCTGCAACTTTGTGGTCACTTATAGATATTTCTTGAAAACTGGTGCTCTACTTGTTAATAAAATATATGTACGTGATATGTGACATGTATGTGACATAGCACATGCGCTGTTAGCTGGTCCGCAGTGTAGCATTGGTGACAGTTCATTGCCCTGTGCAGCCAGCCTGTCGTTGCTGCTATGTACGTCATCACTTGTACAGCTCCCATTTCATGACGCTGTCAGCTTGGCATGATTCATAAAATTGCCCTCTAATATATTTATGTATTCAGATAATGACCATTCCGTGGCTGTTACTGAATACATGTATAGATTTTCACCCTCTTTCTTCCTCTTTGATGGAGTGTAGAATGCTGTGTAATGGCACTTGAATTTCATTTGCTGAATGGGTGAGAGTTGTCAATTTTAAGTAGTCAAATTCCCTAGGCATGCACAGATATGCATACTCAATCTGTAGGATCAAGTAAACCTCTAGGATCGTATTTGTTTTTCAGATTTTTACACAGAAAAAAATCTGCCTCGGCATTCCTTGAGTTTCAACAGAGTAATACAAAAGTATTTATCAGTAGGTTTGCTGCTGAGCTTTAAAAAAATGGATTTGTACTGGTGCATAAAACTGATTATATTGCAGGGGTTGAAATTAACTTCCGTCTCTTGGTGGCCTGCAGGGCCAGAGGGAAGTGCACCGCACTGGCCCTTGTGAAAAGTTGGTGGCCCGGATTGAGTACATGTAATGAAATTGATCAGGTCCACCACACATGCCCATTTGCATCAGTTGAACTTCTCTACCAAAACAGCTGATTGGCCAGCCTAGTTCTGCTTCTAGTTATGCGACTGATCCTAAATTTTTGGCACAACCATAAAATTTATACATGTAAGCCAGAAGACACATTTAAAAATTTTTAAAAAGGAAAAAGAAAATGTCTTTCCTATCTTCACAAAACACTTCTCAAAAATGTTTTCACATCTAAAGGCTTGTATTTTTTGTTTGCCTGCTTACATTTGCAACATTTGGAAAGACAGTTGTGTTATTTTCCCAAGTTCCCTTCGCATTTCACTATGGTGGTGGTGGAAACACACACGCAAATATTGCTCGATGCATACATACAGAAGCAAGGCTTCACTGGTTCCTGCTGCGCCGTGCCACTGCCAAAGAAGAAGTGATGGTAATGTGGCAACTAGTCCATGCATCCCGGTCAAAATAGCATTGTACAATTCACTGTACACACATGCAACTCTACAGCTGCACATAAAAAAAAAAATGATGTCGCAAATTTAATTGGAGGTTGATTTTGCTTGTACTTGACAATCGGACTTGACGTGATGCAACCTGTAAAGGTTTCATTGGTGTCCGTGGGAGATAATGTTAAACTGGCATTGTTAGAAAATGATACCAGCCAACATACCAGGGAGGCACCTGCTGCACGTGTATGAGCTACATGCACGACCATGCAGTGAACAGAATGTCATGCCGCTATGTGTACATGTGGCACATGAACCCGGCCACGTGGACTATAAAATTATACTGTGAACTCAGAAGTCCTTCACCGGTAATTTGAAACACACGTCGTAAAATGTCATGAAAGTTGTGAAAATTTGGCAATGTTCCTCAAATGACCACTGTCCCTCTGGGCCATCGTTTTGGGAGAATGCAGTGGCCTGATGAGTTTTTTGGTGGCCCCAGGCCAGAGGATCACCATTAATTTTGACCCCCAATGTAGTACAAAGAACATGCCATTGGCCAATTTTGAATGGATGCTTTGGGGCATGTATTGAAACCAGGCATCCAAATTCTGGACCGTAGACCATTTCACTATCAAATAAATTTGTTATTACGTGTACACATGTACTGGGTACATGTACGCTCGCATGCACATAAATGGCCATTGAGGGAAAGAGCGTGAGCTTGCCCATTAGAAATGTTCAGGGGTACAACTTTTAACATTCATTTTCTCTCACTTTCTGCAGAATTGGTCACTTCTTCTTCAGAAACCCCATTCAAATAATATACCAGTAGGTTTTACTTTCTGGTCTGCATGTACATTTACAGGGTAAATGGGTTCTTCGGAGTACAGATTCTAGAATAAAGACTCCAAAATTTTCTTTGTCAGAAAGGACTATGGTCAAGCTCTGCAGCTCTGTGCAGTTTATTTATGGAGTAATTTTAGAAGTAAATTTCAGTGGTCCTTCTACAGTTCTCATTGACAGACATATATTCGCCCCGTATCTGATAAATATTTACTGCCCAAACAAGGTTGTGAAAATGCCAGGAATGTATATATTTACGAAGTTGGAATAATCTTGCACTTTGTGACGTCTATTGTAAATTAAATACTGTCTGCAGAAATAACCGCCAAGAAACCAACCGAAGATAAATGTACCATATGTTTAAAGATTCGGTTGTGTACACAGATTAGCCGTACACATTGCTTTTGCATGTGTCACTGTTGTATTGGAACTTCTGCTTCAGAGATTCAATCGGCAGCAGTGTCAACATTAAAACTGTTCATTAACCCTAACTACCCAAGGGATGCTGGACCTAACCTTCCCCATTCACACAAAGTTAAACACCTGTATGGGACTTTGTGCACAGAGGCTGTTGGACTTTGTTTTTCTGAGGTATGCCAAACCCAGTGCAAAAGCCAGCTGTCTGGGCCTACCAGACCTATCCCCACAGAAATAGACACTTTACTACTGTTTAATTCTGGTTGGGGAAGGTTAGGGTTAAATGCATTTCCACCAGCAAGTTAGGAGCACATAAACTAAATCCACAAAAACTGGCATAAGGGCATAATTTTATTCTGCAGTGTGTACATACATAGGTGTACCTGTATGTGTATATATGTAGATGCATCTTGAGTAGAAACTAGCTCTTGATGTAGTTATTTCGTTGCAAATTGTGTATATGAATGTTTGTCTTACGAAACGCAATCAATTCTTTTGATCAATACTCTTATCGGACTGAAATGAAGTGTTTGTATTGATATTTCCATAAACCCCACTCAAATGCGTACTGGTACTGGTATGTATACATGTACATGTACATGTTTATGTTCTGACACCTGTAAAGCTTCACTCTGTTTTACATGCACTGGCAACAGTCATCAGGTTTTAGCATTGTCTTGCTCATTTGCACTGCCAGACCTTCGCACACAAACTAGAGCTTCATCTGTCTTGATGGACTCCTGATACATTGGAAAGCTGAGTATTTCGTGGCAGTGTCGTGGTTTTTGTTTCTGATTAGCCCTAGCCATCCAAGTGCTTCGACGCCCAACAAGAGGATTTTGCAGGATTGATGATGCTACAGTCTTAATTCTGTCATTAATTTTTACTCCTGGGGCTTAGCGCTCTCCGGAAAGTTGAAGTACAGGGAATTTGAGTGAATGTTGAACTATGTTGAATGTTCTCTTCTGTTATAGGCCTTTACTTTCTCTGGAGTTCCAGTCAGTCTCTCTCACGTGACATCACTTCCTACAGAGTGTCACATGCATCAACATTTGTTGCATCCAAATTTTCGTGACTACACGTGCATGGGCTGTGCTGCATGTCAGAGAAATTTGAAGTAACATGGGAGCTTGTGGAACAAATTGCACACTGTGAGCCTACGCACCTGATGAAATTACACACGCAGCTGCATTTTCACATGGAGATGGCTGTCTATGAGAGGGGTCTGTCAATGATCAAAGCTTGAAACCTGCAAAAACCATGATAGCAGGAACCAATTCAAATTATAGCATCACTGAAGCCTACACTCTTCCGAAGGTGTGCTGCGCATGCCACTTTCCTCAGTTTTTACCTTTAAGAGATAAATTTTTTAATAGTTTTCCTTTCTCGGTTGGTAAAGGAAGATACGACAAATAGCTAGCTATGATCAGATGTACATGAGGAATACAAGTATCAGAAAAGCTGTGGACGTTTAAAGTTTGGCATTTCCAGGCATCTCTTTGTGTTTTATTTGTGCTACAGGGTGGGGAAGGTATCTTTGACCCGCAGACTGAGGCAGATAGGAGAGCACAGCATTGCATCGTAGCCTCACTGATAACAAGATTCCCTGGAATTACAGTCATTGGAGAAGAGGTAATTTTGAAAAAGATTATTTTGTCTACCTCTCAAACTAAGAAATCTAACGTTTTTTTTTTAAATTGATCATTACATCTGTAATTGTTCTTTTCATTGCTACTCATGTGAATTGTAATTTGGCCATCTGGCATGTGTGCAGTCCATCTGTTCTGCTTTTGGTAAAGTTGAACGGGGTATTTCACCCTATCCAAGCCTCCCATTGCCTGACTGTAGGCTTAGGATGGCAAGAATGCAGACTCCAGTCCAAAGATACATGTACTTTCCCTCATCAGGTTCAAATGTCTGACATGCTTATCGGTATGTACAGATGATTTCCCTTTGTATGAAATCCACAGGGCCTTGCCAAAATGTTTATAGTTGTACAGATAAGCAGAGTCGTAAACCATGCAAGTTTGTCTTGCCTTTGCAGTTTCAAAAAAGGTCGATTGTAATTGGGTTGTAAATGTCACCTTTCCCTACAGTTGGTTGATAAAAATCATTCATATGAACCAAAATGTCATATTGTCTCTGTCTGTGTTTGTCTTAATCAAATACATGTACTTCCTCAGCAACATGTGCATGTACCATTCAGATGGGACCAATGAATTGTGCTAGATCTAACTGGAATTTCACTTGTGAGAACCGACTGTATGTATGTGCAGGACTTCCAGTTGCATTTGGCATGAACACTGTAGCAAATCAGGACAGCCTGAGCAAAAGTTCTCCATATCAATCAAAACAGTTGAATTTTTACTTGTTTGCAAGTTGTAAGAGTTAATGTGCAGCAAACAAATTTTAATAATCACATATTCAAAATTGTGCTGCCTCAAAGTCAGTCACTTGTATTCATAATCTCTATACATTTTTTTTACTGACATGTAAGTGCTCCAATGGATACTTGATAATGTTTTTTGTATTTGTTTAAGTAATAGCCATGAGCCTCCAGCTGGACCACGAGAGGGTGCAATTTTCTGACCAAAGGAGAGGCTCCTTTGGTTGGAATTGAACTTTGCTGGTTCAGTAACAACTATGAAATGCACGTGTTGCGGTCGCATTGTTACCAACATAATGAACACTCGTGACCAATATGGCTCTTTTCAGCCGATAAGGGGATGCTTCTGCTCGGGGCAAATACACCTGTAGTGATACTACTGGTATATTGTCTCTGCTTGGGTGGCTCTGTGTACCGTGTACATGTACAAACTCTGTATAGCTGATTTCTCTCATTTCTCTGTTTCCCCTCCAGGAATTGGAGAAGGAAAGATTGAGGACAGGCAGATAGAGATGGGAGAGTCTGAGGACGTGTTGGCTGTAGAGTGTCCCCCAGAGTACCAAGACGTTGACCTCAATGATGTAAAATGTGACGCCTAAATGTGTTTGTATCTTGGTATTCAGAGGAAGTTAAAGCAACCTCAGTCGATGGCAGACAGGCTTTGAAACTCTCGGTTTGAGTAGGGGTTACCCAACCTCTAGTTTGTTTTTGAGGGTTGTTCTGGCCAGCTATTTGCCCAAGTTTTGGGGGGACAAGTTCCCTACTGGGTGTAAATATGTGGGATGATGTATTTTAGTTTATAAGGGAATGGGTGCACCAGTTAATGTGTTCTGTGCAAGAGATGTGTTAAGTTCAGTGTGCAAAGTAGAACAGATCCATAGCCATCTTTGTCAGTTGTGAATGTTTGCCTCAAAAGAAAACTTTCCGGAGTCAGCAAGCAGTGCCAGTAAAATTGATGAGGAGAGAGCTGAAAGAGACTCACGGCAAAAACACTGCATCCTACATGTAGTAATAGTCCGATACAATCGTGATATAATTTGTTTCCTTTGTTTTGTGCGCAGGTTGTCGTATGGGTTGATCCTGTCGACGGCACCACAGAATACACTCAGGGTAAGAATGTCAACTTTTTCAACATTTGAAAAGTTGTATCGAAGAAAAAAATGAAGAAACAATTCACTTTCTGCCAGCCCAAATGGTAACCGTGAAATAAGAATTAGCATTGTTACTCAATGCCCTTTGACATCAGGTGCCTATAGACGAATCCCGGAATGTGATATCTGCTTTTAGGAGGGCCCCTTAGCAGTAGCAAACACAGTTTTGAGAAGGGCCATCAAGGATGTGGGTCCAGTTTCATGTAGGTGTGAAGCAGAAATTAATGCTTAGCAGATTTATGCCTTAAGCAAAAATTAGCTGGAAATGAGTCATGACAAATAAGAATGCATGGCATTTTGACTGGTAACCCATTTTTGCTTTATAGCAAGTACTTTCTGTGCCAAACTTTGGGCCATCCTGATGTAAAGAGATCACCAGCCTCGTTTTGTCTGTGAATTGTACAGTGCTGGTAGCACTGTCTGAACCTCTGTCTGAACTTGGTCGACTGTCTGATATCGAGTTTCAAGTGTGGCCACCAGAGGGCGCTAGACATAAAAAGTAATGTTGGCCTAGGCTGTGGCTGCATGCCATTGGTAGTGGCTGGAAGTAATACTACACCTATTGAAGCCAACCATTGGTAGTACAGCCATTCCACATAGATGTGTGTGTACAAGTGCTTGCGGCTACAGCCTGGTGATTTGATCAAAGTTTTAAATCAGTGCTTCCATATTCTCAAATGGAAGTTTCTTAGAGACTGTCTGGTGTGCCAGAATGGCTGTCTGTTTTTGTGACGTCTTGGTTGAGATCAGGTTGATTTAAATATGCGAAGTGCATGCTTTATCCTGGATGTGAGAGAACCAGTGGCACTACTCCATAACAAACACCGTCTAAGTTGGGTCTGTATTTGTGCTGGTACATCTAAAAGTATTGAAAACACTTGAAAACAATATAAGTCTTGGAATACATTTCAACACTGATGAATTTTACCACATGTTCAGTAATGTCATATTTGTGTCACATTCATGACATTTGGATTCACAAGAAGTATAAACCACACAGTGTAAGTTGGGTTCTGACACCACTCTTCTCCATCATTGCACACTGATAGCTTTTGTATCGTTGCCTTCTGTTTGCAGGCTTCTTGGACCACGTCACTGTTCTTATAGGTGTGGCTGTCAAGGGAGTTGCAGTGGGGGGAGTCATACACCAGCCGTACTTCAACTACAAGACGTCGCCCGTGGAGGAGCAGGGGCGTACCATGTGGGGCATTCTGGGCCTTGGGGGCTTTGGGTTCGAGCACAAGGAATCGACACAGCGGGTCATCACCACCACGCGGTCGCATTTAACTGAGGATGTGCAGAAGACCATTGATGCCATGAAGCCGGATGAAATCCTGAGAGTTGGGGGTGCCGGACACAAGGTAAGATAGCTCAGCAAATGATGGAGTTTTAGGAGTAGGGGACATGTTTACTGGTCATTACCTCACCAGTCTCTTTGTATTGTTGGGGTCAGTGTCACGGAGAGGAGTTTAGTGTTGCCAAGAATTGGTTGAAAATAATTTTGCCAGTTGATGCGTAACCTGCATTTGCTAAGCTGGAATTCTCTTCTACTAAGGGCCTCTGCCATCAGAAATAATTCTGTATCATTGTAGTAGATACAAATATACCTTAACTAGAAAAGTCCTTAATCCTTTAGCAAGTGTAGGATGGAGGACTTTTAGGGTTATAAGCATCTCTGAAAGTGCAGTTCATATCCTTAAAAACCTGCAAAACTGGCGACATTTTTATGTCCAAGAACACTGAGTGATGGAACGAGAACCTTTTGAATCACGTAAGGACTGCTACTGGACGGTGCTTATTTTGCAAAGTTGCACCTGACTTTACTGAAATGCTAGTTTTACTAATTTGAGAACCCAGTCTGATTGCCATTGTCTGACCTAGGCAGATTCACTCAGTGTTGCGCCCCTTCCCTCTCTCCTCTCCCAGGTGATACTTCTGCTGGAGGGTACAGCCAGTGCCTACATTTTTGCCAGTCGCGGCTGCAAGAAGTGGGACACGTGTGCTCCAGAGGCAATCTTACATGCAGTAGGAGGTAAGACTATGAAGGGCAGGCGGGTGGGCAAGTGTGTGACCTTTCAGTTCTGTCCAAGTCTCACATTTGTTCTTGATTCCCTTGGAATCCAGCGAATGCACCAAACCTCACCATGAAAAGCCTGATATTCTACCAAATAACATGGATTTTCATGGAAGTTGTGAAATGTTACTGATGGAGTGCTTGAAACATATGAACTTTTTGTAGAGGCTGAATATTTAATTTAAATGACTGATACCACCTGAGGATTTTTATGCCCCCAACCCTGACAAAGTCAAAGGGTGCGCTAACCTTACATACCTAGTGTGGACTTGTGAACAAAAGATGTCCACACGATGCAGGAAAGGAAGATGGTCTGTGGACTTGCACACGTCCACAGGATGTTTCCCCTTCTCTGAAAAAGGGGTTTAGAGGCTTTTTGGGGCAGGGGTCATCTGTTGTAAAAGGAAGAGGGATAGTCAAGGAAACCTTGTACAAAAAGCAAAAGCAAGTTCGAGAAAAACAAGTATTTTCTTAACTGCACGAAAAAGAAAGGAATGTCCATAGGAGTTATATAACGTGGGTGTGGGTGGGTGTGGGTGGGTGTGAGTCCACAAATCTTGTCAGCGCGATAACTTAAATATAACATGTCCTGTGGACTTCAAATTTGGTATGTAGGTTGTAATCAGTGATCCTAAGAAGCCTATTGAATTTGGTTGCAAAATATTAAGGTTCAAGGTCAACTTGGCTAAAACAATACAAATCTTGTCAGTGCGATAACTTGGGAATTACATGTAATCAGTGAGCCTAAGAAGCCTATTGAGTTTGGATGCAAAAAATAAGTTTCAAGGTCAAAAACTCAAATGAACAATGGCATGCTTAGGTGATGGATTTCATGCAGTCTTGCTGGGGCATATGTGTTTGTCAACACACCTGTCTTGTTTCAGATGCTGTGGAAAATCCTAAACTTGAACCAAAGATTTGGAGAAATCCTCGAACTTTGTCACAAGTTCCTAAAAAAATCTACTTGTGGAAAGAAATCAGCAACTGTTTACCCATTTCTGTGTTTCCTGGTTTTTTTTTGTGGACAGGCAAATTGACAGACTGTCACAACAAGAGGTACACCTACAACAAGGATGTTGATCACATAAATACGGGTGGGGTGATCGCTGCTTACAGTAATCACCAATTCTATGTTGATCGGGTACCCATGTCTATACGAGAAAAACTGCCCACACAGTGCGTCGAGTGAGCTCGGTGGTGCACGGCGACAACGATCCGCCAGCAAAAAAAAATGAGGTTTGGACAGTTTGATTGCAGTCAACCATCACATGCACTGATCACCAAGGGCACAGACAACCAGGAAATGGTTTGAAATAGCGGGGTTTGACCAGAAGAGATGATGAAGCAGTGATGATGGGAACGGTCGGAAGGTTTGATCAATCAGTTATCACCAGAAATGAACAGTTGAACACTGCATTGGATTCCAGTACTATGGAAGGCCTCATCTTGTGAAGGGGGGATCGCATGTTTGTTACAAAACACCTCCTTTTTTATTTTATAGAAAGAAGGATGAAAATTGGACCACTTGTTTTTAATACTGACAGCTTTTTATGAACTTAAAGATCTACATCGGGGATGTAGTCTGATGTAAGTCCAATACTCTATGTGAATTGCGTATTAGCAAAAAAAATCATCATTACATTCCAAACTATTGTATTAAGCAAAATCCGTTGCATTTGGTCCATGGCACTGAATGGTCCACAATTGCTGAATTGTGCAAAAGTTAATATTCGCAAGGGGAAAAAAAATGGAAAAATCAGAAATCTGCTTGGACTAGCATGGAAATTTCACCATGGTAGTGCTGTGAAAAGCAAAGTTAATGACAGGAAACAAGTTGGGGTCAGAAGAAAACAAAAATGTGACTGGTGATTGCATTTTGTGGTGTTCAACTGCCATTTCCTTAATGATTAAGGATACACTTCACTAGTTTTTACTCTATGCAGCAGAACGATATATATACTGGTATATGTACTATATATATATATTAAAAAAAAAAAAATTGTGGTATGCACGCAACATGATGGAACATTTTTGCTTCCTGCCAGAGACAAAGGCCAAGACTGAATTTGAATTTGTGCAAAGTACATGTACATTTATTGACTGTGACAAAAAGTGACGTTATAGGACAGTAAAAAAAAGGACAGATGATAAACATTTACCAACCAGTGGTCTGTTGCAGGTTTCAATTGTTTATAATTTGATATTTCTTTGTGTGAAGGAATATGCAGCAATGACCATACTTTTATCTGGCTTTACAAACTAAAGTTTGTCCTGGGATACAAGTAATCCATAAGCAGTGTTCTGCCCATGTGATGCAATGGAGGGTCTGCACTGGGTACCGGGTGTGCACTGGGTACCGGGTGTGCACTGGGTACCGGGTGTGCACTGGGTACCGGGTCTGCACTGGGTACCGGGTGTGCACTGGGTACCGGGTCTGCACTGGGTAGCGGGTCTGCACTGGGTACCAGGTCTGCACTGGGTACCTATTTAAACTCAATCGGAACCCACATCAGCTCTGGACTTGGGACTGTAACCTATCCGTGAGATCAGTTCAGGGTCCAGCAAGTGGGGTAACTGCTGAAGGCATAGAGTGTAACTTGCTCTGTCTCATTTCACTGAGGATGGCATAAGAAGAATGCTCCTTTTGCCCTCGACAGTAATTTGCGTAGAATTACTGGCAAGGGTAGAGAACCCATTTTGAATCGTCGCAAAATGTGTAGAGAACCCATTTTGAATCGTCGCAAAATGTGTGTAACTGGAAATTGGCTCATTGGTCAGTTTGCACGGAGGGGTTGAATTTTGATATTCTTGTCTGCACGGTTCCCTTGTGAGAGTGGAAGCAGGCACCATGGGCTGCCACCTAATAAGTCAAGAAAGGGTGGACTTACGCAACCTCACACTGCACCTTGATATTCATTGCTGGTTACACCAGACAAACACCCCCACCCACACACCTCTCAATTTTAGGCATGTGGAAAATTTTCTGTCAGAGTGAGAAAGTGAGTATGAACCGAGGAAGGGGGTTGTGGTGGGAGGAAACACCACGAAAAGGCACAAGAAAAGAAACACATGCTTGAAAAAACTTGTCACGTTACTCATGTTCTTAAAGGTAGTCTAATTTGGTACACAGCCGTAAACGGAAATACACTGGACTGAATAACAGGAGCGAGACTGCACAGATTACTAAACCAAACATTACATTGAATTCATATTCAGTCGGACAAAGAAGTCTTTTATTTTTTGTAAAGATTTTAACCGGAAAATATATTTTGATTTTGTGTGGACTGTTTCTTTTTAATTGTGTTCTTAAGAACCAGTATATCATGCAAAGAAGTTACAGTCACTTCCCACTGTAGTAAGGAACTGTTCCCCACAGTATATTCAGCTTTATTCTTGTACAGAATATTTGAAAGAGAAAATTGTAAAGTATAATTATTATTTCCAAATAAGCTTGCGGAAAAATGTATCGGTATTGTAGAGAATCATACAGCATTGATGTTGATATTCAAAATAATTGTCTCAAGTTTAACCGAAAGAGATGTTATTTTCAGAGTTAAGAAATAATTAAGGAAGAAACTTGTATATTATAGCAATATATAGGAAAGTGAATTTGTCTGTATAAACACATTTTGTGGTGTATTTTAAATGCAACTGCCGTGAATGTTCTGTATGTAAACTATATATGGGTATGACAATGCTTGATGTATATGCAAACGGGGCCAAGGGAATGTGTATATGAATTCTCTACAAACGTGTCTTAGATTGTTAACGATGGTAATTTTCATAGGACATTTTGGCAAGACTAGAATCTCCCAATACAGTGACCAGTGAAGCATCTGAAGAGAAATCCAGCCAAACCAGATCGCACAATTGAAGTAAACCATCTTCGATTTTCTTGTATGTTTTACCAGCAAGGCCTGACTGCATGTAAAGTAAACAACTATGAAGCATGGTCAGCTTAACCCTAAAAGAGCCAGGGGTGGGTGGTAAAACCCACCCCCAACTTTTTTTAATATCGTCGACATAGTTTTTCATGTCCTAAGCCTTCAATGTCTTGCAACCATTTTGACACCAGTTTCGTGAAAATCAGACATAAATGTATGTACATTTACTGTTTCCACAAAATGGTTTTATTTTTCTCATGACAGATCATTCAGAAAGTCTACTTTTACCCATTGTTGTGCTCAATGCATGCAGGCTGACATGCATGAGGCCATAGTTTAGACTTCAAATGACCATAAGAAAACCCTGTGTAAGATGGACTTATGGGACAGCTGAAATCATTCCCCATCCAAATTAAAACCCAAGCTCTTTTAGGACCTCATCCCAAAGTGTTGACTTATAGAAGTTGGCATCTAGCATCTGCAGCCATTTCTCATAGATTTGTCTGTTAGCCACCGGGTGCTGCCAAACTTTCGTATGCAGCCTACTTTTGCAATGCTCGAGTCAGGGAAACACTTGTTAGTCACTGTTGTCTGGGGTTACTGGTAAAATCAGGTCTCATTAATTTGGGACCATTGCTTTGGAGGATTCAAGTCTTGCCAGAACCACAAAGTAAGAAACTGTTCTCTTTAAATTGTAAGATAGTTGTACCTTGAACTTTGAGAAAAAAAAGAAAAACAAACAAAAATATGAATGGAAGCCTAGCTGATGAATGGCAGTTGCATTGATCACATTTGGTTTGATTCTATGCCTGAAAGTTGTTGGTCTGTTAACTTGGAAGTTAAAGATATTATTTCAGTGGACCAGGACCAGTGTAAGAGCTCTTCTTGCTAAAAGTATCTTTACTTTATCGAATAAAGTCTTGCATTAACAGCATTTCACATTGGCTGGCAATATATGACTCAAATAGCTTATATTAACACCCCTTTGTGATAAGTGCTAAAATTCCTGTCAGCAGGGAAGGTGGATCCTCTGCTATCCATGTAATTCTATGGTAAGCGTAGCCAGGAAATTGGGCCCAACATTCTACTGTCAATTTCTGTTGCTATGGAAGAGATGGAGAATGTTGTGACCTTCCAGTTTGTGCAATTGCATTGGCTGCCAAAGGCCACTGTTTGTGGCAGACAATTCACGCCTTTGCAAGGAAGTTTGGCTGGCGCATACACTGTACATGTACATTGTGTAAGGAGTCAGGTAGTCATGTCGTACAGAATGAGGAACGGGTCCTCTAACCTTGACATGTTTGTAGAAACTCTTTCAGTGGTTACACAAACAAAATTGGAAAAGACCACCTCACTTTCACTTCATTTTGAGTCACATGTGTGTGCACATGCACCGAGTACCACAGTTTTTGCTCACACAAGAAAATCCCACCATTTGTTGCTGTGTGGCAGACATGTGGAACATCTGATGACAGTGCCTCCAACTTGCAAGAGGAAAAGCTCTTGCCTCTCTTGCCCCTGGTTCTGGCCTACAGCCTTAAGATGTAACAGAAGGAAGATGAAACTTCCCATGTCCCTGCCATTTTCAGGTATTTAGTCTAAAAAGTAAATGGATATCATGGTGAACAAACAAGTGTCATGTAAGTGCCCTTTGCTTTTCTTGGTCACAGTGCAATCTGACATTCATGCACAGTCCATAAGGCCAATACCCCAATGACATTACACTTCGTTCTTCACTCTGGAGCCAGAAAGGGGCCCATGGTCCACTAGGTACCGTAGGAAAATACAAAAGTCAACAAAGTGTGGTGTTATCAATGTCTGTAAGAGCTGTTGCTACTGAATTAGACGGGATGCATAAGTCACTAGCAGTGACAAGACTGTGCAATTCATGAGCTGAGTCCCAGAGTTTTGGCTGCGGCTTGGCGTAACACATGTGTCTTGGGGAAGTGGATTCAGCTTATATCTAATACCTTTCATAGGTGCACCCATTCTTGTCAGCCAAAGTCAGACTTTCAGACGCAGCAATAGAGTACACAAATTCAGACAGGTGTTAAAAGAGTACAATGAATGCTGTTAAAGATCCTTCTCTAATGTCATTATTTTACTTTCTCAGCCGACTTGAAGAACATTGAAGGTGATTGGTTTCAAAATGTAATTTTAATAGTTAACTATTGTTTGACTATTGATACAAAAACAAAACAGTACTGTACGTAATTGCTGTAAATGTACCTTGTAAATTTACAAGAATAGCTTTATTTGGAATCAAGTTTTTTGTTTGGCCAGTGTATTAGAATATTTTTATCAAATATTTTATTATGAAATTCTGAAAACAAATTAAACGTAGCAATTGTAATTTTGACTTCAAGCTGGCATAATGTATCTATCTGCAACTGGAACTTTGTACGGCTATAGATTATTTTAAGGACAAATTATAAGTCTTTTTGCAAAACCTACATGTACAACTCCAATTTTCCAGCGTAGTCTTTCAGATGTTAGCTTAGAATATTGCTGGATGTTGGGCATTGTTGATGCTTGTTAATGACTTGTTCATTAGTGTTGCTTGATTAGTTTAGCTTTGCCAACCCCCAAGTTCATACCCTTTCATATTTTGAAATTGTGATTTCCTCAAACCTGCAGATTTGTTTCTTTACCATTAGAGTGAGTAGAAATTTAGACTTCAACTCCATCCCTTAAGGTGTGGGTAAATTTTGTATGAAAATCTGAAAACATTAGGGGAGGCAGGTTGAAGTTTACCTCCGATGCATGGTATAGATTTAAGTACTGAAATCATTGCTGTCTTTATAAGCCACTTATAATCTACTCTTGCTGTTTCTTTGTACTGCATAGATAAGTGCATAGATTGCTTTATGAAAGAAACAAATTTAGTCACAAATTACCTGTACATTTCAAAATGGCATTGTCGAGTAGTTCATGCCAGGTGACGTTTCTTAATCCTTAAACATGTCATTTTGTAGAACATTTCCCTGGATTCTTTGTTGCGGTCAATCTTGTGTTTTGACTTGGTTTTTACAGATTTGTTATAACTTTCAGTGTCTATATAAGAGTTTATATCACAGTGACCCTCAGAATTTTTTATATTGTTTCCTAAATGAAAAAAAAACCTGTTTGTGCATAAATGTATAATTTTTCTCAGTAGCACTTGGGCAATTTTGTTGTAGCTTTGTACTAGCCTAGTCTAACACAGCAATGAGAATGAGGCTTTTTAATAGCCAGGCACGGTCCTGTGCCTGTGACATGTTTGCTCACCTCAAAGAAGTCATAGGAAGCTAGACTACAAATGACCCACAGATTAGAGCCCTTGGTTGCACTAATAAATTTCTGCACAGAGTGTGAAAAGCAAAATTCCACTCGCATTTTGGAAAGGTCTGATTTGTGTCCAACTGGGCAGAAGTACTTGCACTCAGTAATTTCACAGGTGTTAGTGGTGTCAAAGTCCCCCATCAACTGGGTAGTGGTTCCTCTTAAATAAACCATCAAACATCTTGGTGCTTAATGCAAACTGCTACGTACATTCCAAGTATAGTAAACTTTTCATAATGAAACTCTGAGGTGAAGAACACATGAGTAGAATTGACTTTCATTAGACAGTAATATTTGAGGATTAAACGTATGAAAAAAAGACAATTGTTCTGTTTTGTCAGTTTTGCTTCTGGAGTCTGAAAGTTGGAACTCTGCCAAGCCGATTGTGAACTGAATACACCTTGTAGATTTGTTTTATAGCCGTCTTTGCTTTTTGTGATTGATAAAATGGAGGGAAAGTTGCCTAATTTGCCATTTTCAGAGAATACTGCTAATTTAAGCAATGAGGATTCTTAAATTTTGCAAAAATGTGTTAAGTAAAAAATAAATATTCTACTCGATGACAAAGGGCTTTAGACCAATCTGAAGGCACCCTTACCAAGTAATTGTGTTTCTCCGACTACAACTGCATGCATGTGTATGTAATTCAAATTAGATTGTTTTAAAATGGGGTAAAGCTTATCAGTTGGCAGGACACCAGTATGGTGTTCCGATGTTGGCTCAATTCCTACCCCAGTGAACTTCACTGTCCAAACTAATAGCATGTTGAATTTTAGATGCACACAACAAAGCAGATACGCTAGTAAAGAAGTACCACTTCAGGGAAGCTGGCAACTATATAGTTTTGTTAAATTTAATGGACACAGTGTGCGTGTACTTCATTAAATTCCATCCTAAATACATGTTTGACAATGGCAAGGGAGTAAAGATACCTCTCTGTAATGATATGATGTTTACCACATTACACTATTCATCAGTTCATGACGATCAGAATCATTGCACAGACAGCTGTTAGACATGTAAATTTATACTTGCCAAGAAGCTGTGTATGGGCAGAGCATTTAACACTGTAACTGTGAAATTGTAACAGGCGACTGCTCATTCTCCTCTTTCCATGGTACCACAAAATTTCTTTTACAAATTAGATGTTTTCCACAAATTTGGATTTCTGGTACCTCATGAAATCTTGTTTTGTTTGAAGTGTTTTTAAGGATCTTGTACATGTACGTACGCTGGGAGGCCACAACGATTCTCCAAAAGAATCGAACACACCTTGAAATTTGATGGGCCAAAAGAAAGGCTATGAGCAAGACATTCCACTAAAACTTACTTCACTGAAAAAACAAAACAAAAAACAAATAGAGCACGTTGCTTATGTCACTCCTTTGTAGACAGATCAAATTCAACAATACAACTGATACAGCATTCACAACCTATTACATGTACAAGTAAATTCTGCTAATTAATTCTAGATTTTTTTTTTTACAATTCTTTTTACAATAAATAATTCTTTGTACAACAAATAATACATTTACAGGCCTGGAACTTTATCTCTGAAGGTCAAGGCCATTTTTATTTGTAACATGGCAGAAACTATTTGTAAGTGGTGAGATGTGGGAAGTCTTCGAGGACAACAGAAATGTTTAATTCCAGATCTAGATTTTCATATAGACTATATATAACCCATCCTTTAAAATGAGGCACAAGTCGCAAGAGCCACTTTTGAGTGAAAGGCTTTTGAAGGAATCCTGCGCACTAACTCACTAAGAACCATCAATACATTTTACCCACATAATGTCCGTTTTCATATAAGGATACTAAACTTGTTAATGCACGTACATCAAAACAAGCAGCTCAGGTTGCTGTGTCTAATGCAAACTAAATCCAAATTATTGACAAAAATGACCTTAAGACTGAATCTGCGGGATGTGGTCACATGCAAGTACACAATGTGCATGGTATTTAATAATGACGCATTGAACAAAACCAAACTCTGCAATGCCTAATGTTCAAGAAAATAACCAATTCTGACATCTTGAAGAGACAAAAGTTCAGATTTGGTTATTGTGGCATAGGGTAGGAAGTGTTTTTTACACCTAAGGATGCACAGACCCTGTGGCTTTGCCCTGTTGCTACATTACATCGATGCTGGCAGATTTTTAAAATATCGCAATTCTGCTTTCGAGCAAAGCACTGCGTAGGGTAGTATTTCTGGGGCATAATATCTGAGTTGGTGCTATAAACTTCTATAAACGCATAGTTTGAAAGAATCTGAGATGCAACAGGACAGTCAAATTTTTGTCCCTTTGTCTCCATGGTCCTTGCCTTAAACTTCTCTGATCTTTTTTTTCGAAATGAAGTTCAAAGAGTTGAGAAAAACTAGCTTTTACTCCCAAAAGAACCAATGTCAGGCTTATGGTTGGAGTCTTCTGGCCACACCACAACATGTGGTAACAAACCAGTACATATCAATGTAAACCCTTCTTTGTAAGGTGCATCAGCATCAAGGAAGTTTGACAGTACAAGTTGAACTTTGGAAAAAAAATTCAGTTTCTTTTAATTCATTTTCTGGCAGATCATCAGTATGAGTAATAGTACTGCTGCCACATATGGTCCCCTCTCTGGGCTACGTGGACAAAATGATTCCACTGGTTAAGAGGAACTCCAGTCATGTGCTGCTGCATGTGTCTGCCAAAGTCACAGGCTTGGTAGCTGTAGTCTAAGCTGCGATACTGGTAGTTCTGTTCTTTGGAGATTTGTCTTTGGCTGGTTGACCTCAGTGGATACCGGCAGGGCTGCTGAACCTGACCTGCGCTGGAACTGCTCCGGGTGACTCGGCTGGTGGATGCTGCGTCCTCCTCGCTGGGTGATTTGGAGCAGGTGCTGGGTAGTGGGGCCTGCTTCTGTCGTTTTGCCACCGGCGACGTGCTGGCATTTTCTGCCTGCTTTGGGGTTGGCTTCCGTCCCCTTTTGGCACCAGGTTTTGGTGAAACTACAGCATACGGACAAGATCTATTGAGAAAAAATAAACAAATCCATGCGACAGGCTTATCATGCTTATGAGGATACAAAAAGTGTCACTGGCTAATGTGCCTTCAATCTGAACAAGGTTGTGATGGGTGCAAGTGAACCCATTGGTGGCACATCACATTTGCCACCACTGGGTACACTTGCACTCAGTGCTATGTCAAAAATCCAAATATTCAATCGATTATCGAATATTCCAATATTATTTTCCGAGTTTGAATATTTGAATGCAAATTCATAAAAAGGAGAAAAATTTTCTATTGTTTTAAATGGGGAAAATTGCACTATGGAGGCTTGTTTCAAGCAGATTCAAATGAAAAGTGACTGAATACATGTATATCTTACGATTCAAAAGTAAATCATTTATGAAAAAATTTAATTTAAAGGAATAGAAATTTTTACGGGGCAAAAAGTATTGTTCATCTGTTAAATCTTGCTAAATCGAGGCTGGAGATAGTTCTCAAAGTAAGAAGCTCTTATAAAGATTACAGTATACAACTGTATGCGTTATTGCAACTGATATTTCAATCTGTAAACTGGAACATTATGGTGTCCGCGGGACTGCGCTAAACTGGTTTAAAAGCTATTTAAGTAATAGAAAACAGTTTGTTCCATATAATTGGGTTAACTAGGATGCTTATGTTATATCTTGCAGAGTCCCCTGGACCCTGGGTCCCCTGCTTTATATCAGTAATACTGCAATACATCAGATATATCTTTTTCGCCTTTTTGCTGATGACACCAGCCTGTTACATCTAGTCACACTAATGTTGATACAGCCATTCAAGTATCAATGGAGAGCTTATCAATATAAATGAGTGGCTTTTAGCCAACAAACTATGCATTCATTTACTTAAATTACATGATCTTCCAATTGCTGTAAATGGTACAAACCTGAAACAATCAAAATGCACTTGATTTGTAGGTATTATTGACTAGCATTTAACTTGAAAGGACCACTGTAATGATGTAGCAAGTAAAGATTAAAAAAATATTGGCATAATAAATGGCTTCAAGTTTTCTTCACCAAGCCGTATTTTGCTTGCCCTTGCATATAATTCCTTTGTTCTTGAACTATTCCATTATTACATGGGGTGGGGCTACATCTATTGTTAAACAAATCCTGAAGTTGCATAAAAGAGCTGTACGTATCATTGATAAGACTGGTTATTCTGATCATACTGCTCCATTTTTTGCCCAACTTACAATTCTACGTTTTAACGATTTGTACAAATTTTGTTTAAGTAAATTTATGTATAAATATACGGATAATGCATTACCATCTTGTTTAATGCACGTTTCACCTTAGCATAACATGTTCATCTCTATGTTCAGTACGGACGATTCACAATGGTGCGCCTCCAAGAATTTTCAACGTGTTGGCCAATCACAATGCGCAAAATTTGTCGACCGTTTCCATATGCTGTTCATCAAAATCTGCTGGTCAGTACGACTGAATATGTGGATATTCAATCGAATTCAAAGTCAAATATTTGAACAGTGACTCATTAGAATTGACTCAGTCTAAGCACATTATTTAACTGGATATCAGAATATAAACAGTGAAGAAATGTCAAATTGTGTGAGACTTTGTGTGAGAAAAGGCGGATTCAAGCAGACTTCGCACGCTTGGTCAGTTGTGTAAACACATACAAAACCAGAATGGGACTATTTGAGGTGAACATTCATCTCAACTAGGATACGGCCACATCATTGTACTCACAGCTTATTACTCAATGTACTACTCAAATTTTTGAGGACACATACAAAGTCTGAGTAAACAGGTTGGGAAATGTTTTGCTAAAATGGTAACTAATAAGGGAGACCATATTGAAAAGCTGCATGGCTCTTTAGGGTGAAGCCACGAAGGATCTGAAACCAAGTAGCAGAAGAAAATACATAAAAGCTATTTTTACCCTGATAGTCCTCAACTCTTCAGCTGAAAACAGAAACTAGCTTTTCTATATTTTCTCATTAGAGGATTGAGGACCGTTAGGGTTGACGATACTCTTATAAAGACATGCACGTAATACTCACTCAATGTGTTTCTCAACATCCCATATCCAAAGTCCAGCCTTACAGCCATCCAAGGGACACTCAGTCACACCGAGGTGTCGCTGAATCAGAATGGCATCTTCAGGTATATCAGGTCTAAATGAGGGAAAATGTCGAAAAACATGACCACCATGCACTCTATTTTCACATGCTATCAGGAATACAACTTTTTGGTGACTTGAGAAAAAAAATGACATTGAAAACTTACTGTCTGTGACTTGCTGTTCTAAAACACTTCAGAATTGTTAGAACGATATGTTAACTCGTACATTGGTGTATTGCAATATGAAGCAGAATACTATCAACGAAAAATGAATTCTGTTCTTAGAAGTACCCGAGTTTGGATTCAAAGACACAAGATATAATATATCTCATAATGAGGTAAACTATTGGCACTTTTGGACGGTTTTGAGACTTGCATCTGCTGATCAAAGCTTAACTACTGTTACTCATGGCCAAGACACCTACGCATGAAAGCGTGGGCACCTTTTTCTTATTCGTAAACAAATTTTTTCAAATGAAAAAAAGCAAAGGCAACATTACTACCTATTACTCTATTACTTATACTGCCACTTTTCAATGTTTGTAGAACTTCTGTATGAATTTCAGACAATAAGAGGATTGGTAACAGCAAGACCAATTTCCACGCTTGCATGGAACTGCCCACGAGAGATTAGGAACAAAGACTCATTACTCTAAAACTTGGGCAAGGAGTCTCAGGTTTGAAGACTCCAATGCAGTCTGCCAACTGTTACCCAATCAAGTTTGGAAAAAAGCATGCATGCATTGTAGAATGCTGTAAACTGACCTGCAGAACGAGTTACCCTCCAACTAGCAGCATTTCCCAATATCTAACAAATACATGTATTTGCCGCTACTTGAAAATCTCCAAAAAAGCCTGACATCCAAATTTCTTGTAGACTCTAAATGGATTGAAACTAAACTAGAAATCTTGCTGATATATAAAGCATTGGTTGAATTCAATTTTAATCTGAAAAGTATGGATGTTAATGATCTCCTCTGCATTTTGTTCTTTGCAACTTCGAATGAAAAGTATAATGACATGGTTACTGTGCCACTACATGCACACTGCCAATGTGACAGGTACTCCTTTGCAATGTTTTGTTTTCAGGTAGAACTGAATTCTCTTGTTAAATGAATCAGGAAGTACATGTAAATGCACTCCAAATGTCATCTTTTAAAATTTACCTGACACATTTACAACATGCAGGTTTTTGCCCAACCCACTGTGCATAAAAGAGCAACAATTACTTTTAGGACACTTGCACCTTTTATTTCACTGCAATTTTAAAATTTCTTTAAAAGGTGCGTATCAGTCCAAACTCACCTCTGCAGTCTCAGGGAATCTTCCTTTGATTTTTATACAAATGAAGGGCTGAGTATTTAAAGGCCAACTCAAACAATGCAGAATTTTTCTCATATTGAATCCTATTCAGAAGAGTCAAGTCTAATAAAAGTGGCACACATCAATACCTCCCTTGCAGTACACGTTTTTGTGTTAAAAAAACACAGTTTTCCTGCGAGTCCATTCCAGTATTGTAAATATAGATGCGTCGTCACGACTCATTAACATCTAATGAATATTGATTTCAGTGATGTATTACCACGGAGAGGAAATACCAAAGTGCGTGCGATTTAGGCATGCATAGCTCACATAGCTGCGGACAACAGCACAAACTTAAAGAATGCTCTCATTCTTCGGAAACTAAAAGAATTTCTATCCAGGTTTTTTTTGGCAGAATTTCTAGTAAATCCACCAATGATGCAGGATTTCTGCATTATTGTAAACCATGTAAGGAGCACAAACTCTTAACGGAAAAGAGATAATGTGGCACAGGGGACCTGGTACACAGATTGATTCCCGGTACGCGGTGCATGCACATGTAGCTCCACATTCATGTACTGTACATGTACGCGGGACCAGTTGTGTCACGGATACCAGTTTCAATGTTTTCTCCGGTATTAACATCATACAAATTTCATTTCTCAACAGTGCCGCCAGCGGTCAGATAGTGGAAATATTTCATAAAACTCGAAGACACATTTCAAAAGTTTCGGCAAAATACAGTATGCAATACAGACATGATTTGGTAATGAATAGATATGATTTAGTACACACTAAACACAATAATAATTTATTTTCAAAACTGTTAAAATCATTGGAGTTGGTTTTTAAGGAGTCAGCTGGGGGAGGAGGACACAAAATAAGAAATTCTCCCCAATTTAGGCAGTTGGAGACTTGTTTTATAGTAGCAGTGCAGCAGGGTCTTAAGTAGAGATTGCCCATAAAAATGCGTCTAGTTGGCCCAAATTACTCAAATAGACTTCAACACACCTGTCTTCTGGAAATGCATTCTGCCTTTTGCAAGAGGGACAATTTTGCATGGCCTTGTGCAGCTTGTTGTCTTGGTCATACAAGCAGTCAGAACAGATCCTGTGTTGACAAACTGACACCACCATTTTCAGCTTGGGGTCCAAGCAGATCGGACAACTGAATCTGTTGGCAAAAAAAGGAAAAAAAGAAGTAGACAGTGGACACAGGGAACAAAGTTGAGATGCAACACACCAACAAGTCTAGCTACATACCGGTATATATATATGTGTACTTTGAGCCAAAATTTGACAACCTGTGCAACAACTTCAGGAGTTCGCAAATTTCACTGAGCAACTTATTTGAGTCAAGCTTAATATCAGCTGATGACAAACTACAGTATGGCTGGCCTACAGCTCAGAAAATTCTGATGAAAACCCCCACAGCAACTGAAATACAAGATAATGAATAAGTCATGAAATGAACATTTGGAACCTATAAGCCTCGATACATTTTCTATACAATGTGCACCACTCTGCAGAAATTTCACCCTAGTTACAATTTATGTCACTAACACAAAATGTATTTTGACCTTGTATCCTGACACCCTGCACATAACATGACATTTTTTACTGTGAATGTTCTTTTAAGCAGATTTTTTTTTTCTTTGACTGTTCCTCTTCATTGCAATTCCACATCCAGAGATCACTTGAGACCCATGACACATGAGTAGCAGTGGTACGAGCAAAAGATTGATCAAATTTAGTGCACTGTATAGTGAAGTGACCATGCACTTCATCGTTTCTTATAAACATACAAAAGTAGCACAGATAAATTCAGGTAACAGATTATTATGTAATTGATGCATGAAAGTCCCGAGATAAAGAGAATAAATATCATCTAATTTAAGAGCTTTACAATTATAAAAAGAAGACAACTGTGTTCGAGGTATTTCCTGGCTTGCATACCGTTTTGGCAAAGTTGAAAGGGTTTTCCCTGAATGCCTTATTTTGCTTACAAGCTGTCTTGTACTCACTGTCCTTTCTTGCAGTTTTCAACGCAAGATTGTGAAGTCTGATTGCTTGCAGGAAGGCATTGGGATCAGAAGAAATGTTACATCTGCATTGGCTTTTTGTAGGGTTATTTGTTGTTTTAGTTTTTCACATAAACGTACACAATGTTGTCCGCCATTGATATTGTGTGCAGGTTTCTTATGCCCCATAAGATCCTTATCCGTTAAAACTTCAGGCAGAATTTTCTTGAAAACAACAGCTGCTTCAGAAGAACTAATCAGCCCAGCACCTAGACCAGAGTTAACAGGCGTTAAAAGTTGTTTTATTGTAGTGTCTGCTTCATTCCAAATAGAGGATGGCACTGGATTGGGGGAGCTTCGCTCTGGGGTTGCACCATGTCGGACATGTATATTTAAAGTATTCTGTTTGTTTGACAAACTCTACAATTGTCCCAAGCTAATATTCCATTTAATTAAGGTAATTTTAGGGTATCATAAAGTATGTACAATATGCCTTGAGGGAAGAATGTTTTCAGTTTACGTAATACACCATTTTTTGTAGAAATAATTGCACATCTATATCATTAATGTGCTTTTTCCACAGCCTAAGCCTTATCGCAAATACTGCGGGGGTGATTTTGGTAGAAAGGCATTGTGGAAAGGAAAAAGGAGCAAACATTGCCCCCTTTTCCTTCCCACAATGCCTTTCTACCTAGCATGCCTAGTATTATGCAAAACCACCCATGCAGTATTTGCGATAAGGCTTATCGGAGTCTCTCATCTACATATAAACCTAAAAATTCCACATATTCAATGTGTGTATTTTCACTTGACTGCTATGATTGCAATTGCTATAATATAATTGCTATGATTTTACTTTTGCTATGATTTTAGTAGGCCTACACATACTCCATCCATGCAACGTCAACAATAACCAGATAGGTCTAACGTTTTGTTAAACAGCCTAGGCCTACCGTTTTTCAAAATTTTGCTGTACATCTGTCAGCTCTTTAGTACTGCTGTTTTCCAGTGGTTGGTGATCCATTCGTAGCCTTTTCAGAAATGATGTTTAATTTGCTAATTTTATTACGTAGCCTAGTACTAGGCCTTTCGCCAATCCAACAAAAATTATCAAATCAACAGACTGTCCTGATACAAACATTATTCTTCTCAAGCTTGGCGGTGTGTTGTCATGTGATGCAAAGAAGCATTCTAATTGGTAGATACGTGTTCTATCGACGATTGTTGTATGAATACAATTTTATATTCATATAACAGTCGTAAATATGTTTTGTGACGTTGAGGGCGTATTTAAAGGGATTTTTATGCCAGACAAAACCCCGCGAAAAATCTGTTGGCGGAAGTAGGTAAAGCTGCAGGTTGGAATGCTTTGACAAGTTGAAGGAACGTGTTGCATATGCAGGCTTACTTAACATGTGCGGTATCCATTGTTGGTAACGTCGGGGCTGAAGCCAGGATTAGCGGTGATAAAGAAAAGGCTTATTGGATTTCGAGACATGTGAAGGGAATTACGGGAGTGCGTGTGAACTCCATTCATGAATTGTGTTTTTCTATTTTTGTGCCTGCACTCTGCAGACTAAGCAAGGTAAGGAGAGGGCTTGCGGTGACACCCCCCCCATGTGATCGATAGATATCTTTTGGAACAGGTGTGGTTCTGATAAGTACTGGTGAGCGTGTACTCGACATTTTGACCAGTATGCTGTGGTCGTCCTCCCCAAAAGGGATCTATCCACATGGTTTTAGGGGCCGTCTACGGGGCAGCACTGACATCGGGGAGTTCCACAAAATTATGGGTAGCAACCACACCCCGCTGAGGAAAACAACTGCAACGAGCATGCGCATACGTACTGATTAAAGAAAAGATTGTGTCACCCGATCCTAGGACTGGCTGTGTGTGTGCGTGCATCGCCTTGGCGCTGTTTTCACTGTGCCGGTGCGGTACCTGCTGTTTTGCGAGAACCCGTGATGTCCATGCTGCCCCATAATAAAGGACACATGCATGAAATGCCGACTTTTCAGACCTCCCCATATGCATAGCGTACGCAGTGGCTCTAACCCCTGTATGTATGCATACACATTCTACAATTACGGAAGACGTTGTCGGTCTGTGTGTCATGAGTAATGTTGTGGTCTATAATGGGTGTTGGCACGGCACAGGAGCCTCACTCACTTGGTGGTTGGACGTTGGAAAATACTGTGTCTGAATTCGACACACAGAAGCTGATTCTGGTAGTTATTTGTACGAAAAAGTGTATTGATATGATGAAGATTCATTCATAGTGCAGGTTGTGTGAAACCTCTGTGTGCTACATGATTAGGGTTTCTCTGTTAAAAACAGGTAACGAGGCGTTTGGGGTAAGAGGGTTACTTGTAGCAAAGGGAAGAGAAAATGTCTAGTAAACAAAAAATTAGCGTAAAAGAGCATTCACAGTAAAAATGTCATGTTATGTGCTGGGTGTCAGGATACAAGGTCAAAATGTATTTTGTGTTAGAGACACTGCATGTTGTGCCATAAATTGTAACTGGGGGAAATTTCTACAGGGTGGGGCACTTTTTTGCTGAGACACTGGAAGCAAATGTATGGAGGCTTATGCATAGGTTGTGTTTATTTCAAGGACTTATTATCTTGTGTTTTAGTGGCTTGGAGGCTTTTAGGAGAATTTTTTGTACTGTTGGCCAGCCAGAAGATGCATTTCAACAGATCTGCCTTCTAAAATCAGCCAGATCTACAAGGAAAGCTGGCAACACAAGAAACCATCAAACTTTCATTTCTACCAGCTTCCTACGTTTTTGAATCCGCCAAATGCAGGTCACTTTAAACTCATGTTGGAAGCAGTAAGACTGCTGCAGTGACTTGAAACCCAGGTGATGGAGGCATCAGCTCAAGATCCAACATCTGCCTCTTCTGCATCATCAGAATGGGTTGCCATAGCAACTGAGGTTGAGCTACAGGAGATTGGACGAAAGACTGCACTCGTCTCCAATCGAAAAATTACAGTATTCTATCGGGACAGGAGATTTTATGCAATGGACTTCCACTGTTACCGTGAGTCAGACAGATGGAATGTACTATCTTATTTGAGAGATTGTGTTGGTGCCAGATTGTTTCTACAAGTGCCCCTAACTCCATATGATTTCAACTTTTCCTCTAATTTTGGTTAGCTGTTCATCGCTCCCAGGGCTTCCAAAGTTGAGTCCTAGCTGAGTGTGAGACAAGGCATAGCCGTAAGCCTGGAAGCTGGTTTTGTTCAGATTACATCTGCCCTGTGCACATAAAGCACTGGATATCACTGCTCTGACAACAGTCATTAAAATTATTCCCTAGCCCTTTTCCAGATAAAAAGGCTAGAAGGCCAGAAATGCACGAGTCTTGTGCTCAGTGCCTGAGACCTGACCACATTGTGTTCAGATTACATTGTCACCAAGGTCATTAAGTATTTTGACAATTTGCAGATGCTGGTGGACCACTTGATGTTGGAAATATAGAGGTTTGTTTCTTTTCAAACATTCTGGAAAATCTTGATATTGTTCGGTACAGATTATTGGATCAATGTAAAGCAAGTTTTTGAAATTGTAAATTTAATTTTATTCACTTTGAATGAATTCACCTTACTGTAACCAAGGTTTTTCTACTACATGAAAAATTTCACTGTTTCTTAACAATATTGATCCATATGTGATGTAGAAACATACAAGCTTTAATAAATGAATGTAATTATGCTTAATATTCTAATAAAATATTCTAGAATATCTATTTTGCTTTTAATATCCTTGTGTTTTACTCAGGACATCAATGGAATCAGCTGTATTGTGTGTCCATGGCACAAGTACAAGATTAGCTTGGAGACAGGGGAAGGGTTCTATCAATCAATTGGTAAGAGTTCCATGACCTTTTTAGACATTCAAGGGATGCATGACGTCCAGTGCAAGGGGGTGAGAAAAAATGCATGTCCAGTTTCCCACAAAAAGAGTTTAACTGTTAATGTGTTAAATTGTGCTAATGAGTCAAAAATGTTTTACATATTTTTCCAAAATGGAATCACATCTTTGCAGTACACCCTTTCGTTATTGTGATCTCTCCTATCGGATGTTCAGAGGTTGCTGAATTGTCGTCAGGAATGCCCTACATCCTTTGCCACACAGTAATTCATAAATTAGATGCAACTGATGTTCAAAGTTACACTTGAGTGACATTAATTCACTCTTGCTGTTACATATTTGGCAAGTGATTACTCTCAACTGATGAAAGTATCCAAGACAGAAGAGTATGAGGTATATCCAAGATGAAACAATCTGTGTTTAGTCTGGTCTAAACTCAAAAAGACATCAAAGTACCACACAGTTTCCACAAGATTGGCTACCATTGCAGTGGGCAAGCATTTGTTACCAACTTTACATCGAAAGTTGTAAATTAAGCCATTGAGGTTTATTTTTTCATGAACTATCTGTGGATTCTTTATCAAATGACATAACGGTAACAACATGCACTGTATAAGGTGGTTGTTAGTGTGGTAGTCTCTGCTGGAGGCTGGAAAGCTTTGGGTTTGCCTAGTTCGTAAGTAGTGTGTGTGGCTCCATGGTCTGAGCCCAAGACTATCGCGCATCATACATCTTATCAGTGAGAGTGTCCTATTAGGCACCTTGTGAGTTGGAGTAGAAGCTGTGATTACCACGATAACATCTGAAACTCTTTGCCATGGGAAGTGGCTACAGCTGGTAGCCATGTGACTTTCATATAAGCTGTTACAACTGATAATGTAAACCCCTTTGTGACAGATGATGGTAAGAGCCGCCGTAAAAATTGAGATCCTCAGCCCGCTTTTCAGCTATTATTCTCGACCCATGCTCGAGCCAACACGGTGAAAGAAGGCAGATCCTGGCTGTCGTGATTGGCCTTTGTGTGTAGCCCAGAAATGAAAAGACCGAATTTGCATCATAATCACCAGGTTCACAACAGTCCCCTTTTTGAAAAGAGGCAACGGGAATGTTGAAGCGTGAGTAGAGCCGCATGCCACCAAACAATGAGCCTTTTCACTGTGTAATTCAAAGCATGCAGAGGATGTAGGGCCTCAAACCGAGACTCTGCGGTTTGGCAGGTGGCCTTCGTGGCCGAGCGAGACTGGAATTCTCGGAGTTGGCTTTCAGAAAAAAGTTCCCATCGTCAAGGGATTAAACCCAATGCCTAATGTATCATCAGCCGATCATGTATCACTGATTGACTGATAATGTGTCAACAATCAAAACTCTGTCACAAATTGACAGGTAGTGTTGTAAAATTTATATCCAATAATGTGTCACCTGTTAACGGATAATGTAAATCCAAAAAATCTCCATCTAATAATGAATCACCTGCCAACGGATAATGTAACTTCCCAAAACTTCTAACCGATAATGTATCACCTGCCAACGGATACTGTATCAACAGGCAAGGTATTCAAAATTGACTGATAATTATGGACAATAAATTGTTACCCAAACCATTTTTTGGAGTCCCATTGTATTTCTGTTAATTGTGTTCACTGTATGTTTTGTCCACAGTTTTAGTTACCGTCCGACCATTTCCAGTCTCTAGTTTCATACACATGCTCATACACAAGTCACTTGATGTCTAACTCGGACGTGTATATCAAAATGGCATTTTCAACCACATGTGGTCAAACTGTCGCGTTCGCGACATTTTTGTTAATATTGGCACTGAGTTGTAATGGATTCTCTCAGATATATAGTACACAACCATACAGTGACTGGTCGAAGGGAGTTACGATGTGCCAATAGTTAAAGGTAACAAGCACAGAAAAAGACACCAGCAAACAGAGCTGCAATCCTCAAGTTGAACTTTCACATACTACGTAAGCAAAGAAAGGGGAACAGCACTGCTGGTTAATGCTGAGGTCACACCCGATTTTCCTCCCTCGAAAATCCTAAATGACAATGGCAACCTCTTAGAATGATTATACCCACAAGAAATTAATATAACCAAATTATTCCTGACTGGTGACGGCCAACCTTTCTACCCATCAGACTTAGAATGTGTTGGTGACATGTATGATTACGCCCCTTTTCATATTTTCAAAATAAAATTTTGAGCGAAGGTTTTTAGAAAATACATTCAGCAGTCAACGCAATGAAAGTTTTGTGTCTGTGAGGGCAATCACTACAGGAATCCCCTGTTAAACAAGGTAATTAGTTGGGTGATGAGCAAATGCACATCATCTTTCGATACAGAGTTACACAATTTTGTCTATAAAACATAATTACAACATGGGCGCACCTATGAGGTTATTAGGTAACTTGTCATACAGAATTTAATTAGTACTAGTAAGTGTCTCCCAAAACTTCATTAGGGTGACACAATTATACTTTTACACACATGTACCTTTCCCATACTTATCCATTATCAGTCAATTTTGAATACTTTGACCGTTGATACAGTATCCGTTGGCAGGTAATACATTATCGGTTAGAAGTTTTGGGAAGTAACATTATCCGTTGGCAGGTGATTCATTATTGGATGGAGATTTTTTGGATTAACATTATCCGTTAACAGGTGACACATTATTGGATATAAAGTTTACAACACTACTGGTCAATCTGTGACACAGCATCGGTTGGTGATACATTTAAGCACTGGTTTTTAACATTATCAGTTGTAACACAAGCACAAGTTATTCCTAGCCATAACTAGTACTTTTGGATGCAGCCTGACTTTTCATCAAACTCATACTAGTGGTAAGCTGGTCATTTGAGGACTGCTTCAGAATTCCAAGTATTGAATTTTTTTCACTTCAGAACTTTTTAGAAGTAATCCACACGTTTTCTGTCGATTAGAAAAAATCCTGACATTAAGGTGACAGTGCAGGTCTGGCTAGTTTTTGGCCAACCATTCCTCATAAAACCAGGTGATTGGTAAGTATGGCGTGGAGATACCAAGGTCATCTTTTTTTGTCTGTCTTCCATATTTCTCACTCATAGACCTGAAGAATCCGAGACGGGCTCCATGCTGGAAATCAAAGGGCATAAAACAGCGAACGCATAGCGTAGAGGTCAGAGAAGGGATGGTCTATGTGAGACTGTCTACATCAGACACAAAGTATGAATCTGATTACTATTACTCTAAGGACTACCAGCAACGGATGAACTTTGTCAAAGGAGTTCCTTAACAAAGGGAATGGATACCGGTAGATTTTATCAAATGTTTTGGAAGGGGTCCTGTGTCTTACCAGGGGTGTCAAAAGACGGAAACTTTAAATGACCCCTTTTCTTTCTTAACCATTTGACACTAGATACTGTGTAAACACACATAATTTTCCTTACTAGTTCCATGGAAGACATGTTCACTTGTTTAAGAATTCTTTTTTTTCATTTCTGGGGTTGAAGCATTAAGGTATCATGCTTGATTGGGTCAAAGTGCTAATGCAAGGTTTGAGGAATTTGCGGGTCAAAAATGCATAAACTGGCTATAACGTCGGGGAACATTTTCTTTGTCCCCATAAAGTTTTTGGTCCTCAGAAAATAGGCGAAATATTGTGTGCTGTCACAACTACGGTGCTGAAGTGGGCGTGTAGCCCTCAAGGGTATTTGCCTCAGCTGGGCGTTGTAGCAAGTATCATTCTGTGACTGTCTTCAAGCGTAAAAAGATGCACTGATGTTTTGAGAAATGTCGCACAAATCCTGAATAAATGACTGACAGTGGTCATCATTTAATGTCCATTTCAGTAACAGACTAAGGCTGAGGTACCTTGTCATTTAAAAGTGGTTTTTTTCAGCTGACAATATTGCCTCACTTGGGACAAGTTTCGTGTGAAATCACAGCTTCAGCTGGTTAAATTGCATTTTCTGCAGCTCTAGTAATGGTGTAACATGAACAACTGTTCCCTTCTGACCTTTGTCAGTTTACCAGAAAACCAATTTCACAGAAAGTGGAAGATTTTAGCTGTATTGCTCTTATGGTTATATTTAGATATATTTAAGTTGCAAAGAAGTGTACATGACTAAAGCTTGGTGGTGTTTAAGCACTAGACAGAATCACATGGATGAAACAGAAAGTCTGGCTCAAGGATTGCTTGCATTCAGATTTACACGTGAATTGAATTTAACATTTGCACTGGCAATGACTGAATCACAAAGACATCAAAATAAGGAATATCAGAGCCATTACCCGTTACTGATAAAGAGATGAGGAGGGCTGTTTAAATGTCTCGAATGGGTTAACTTGATCCCACAGAGATCCTGAGAGAATGGTACCTTGTAACATTTAATAATATGAGACAGCTTCAGACTCTAGAAATGAATTGAATCGGGTACACATCATTATTTCAGCATAAAATTTATCTGCCTGGGTTTATTTCTTCTTTGTTCCTGCATAATTATAGAAAACACACCTTGTAATTAAACATTATATAGAAGGAAATGTGCAAAACGGTATAATCATTTGCCGAGGTAACTGAACAAGTCGCAGGGATAATTTAACAAATCCATTCAATTCATGCTTTTTGGTATTAAACATGTCTCTTAATATCTTGATTTCCTTTTACACTTCCAATTTGTTTTATGGAACTTTAAATACTTGTAAACATGCAGCTAAAAACATTCTATTACCAGTCTTAAATGCCACAGGAAAGACAAACGAACACCATTGAAACTATCCACCCAACCCTCAGCAAGACTTGAAAGTGTGGCAACCATTTTTGTATAGATCCCGTCAACAATGAAGTCCATCTACAGAGCAAGACATAACCGTTTATTGCCAGAGACCTGGAAAACCAACAATCTTGTTCAATATTCACTATGTTGACACACCCCACTGCAGAGAAGAGAGAGGGTTTGCTGGTGGTGATGGTAACTGTTGCAACGTGATGCCCAGAGTATTCCCAGACTGTACACACCACCAGAAATTGGTCCTACCTTTACCAAATACACATGAACCCAAGTGCACACATGCTATGTCCCCCATCCACCTAAAGGCTGCTTTCAAGTAGGCTACCTCTTGTTAGGCTCACATGTGGAATTCGTGGAGTATGTAATTTTTCCAAAAACTTCGTTCCCACAAATGAGTCCAAGTTTTGAGATTTAAAAAAGCTGGAGCATTCTAATAAATCTCACAGTTTTGTAGAGGGGATCTGTGATTTAAGGGAATGGAATTTTTAAAGGGAATTCACAAATAATTCCTTGCAACCTTTAACCTTAAACTTGATGGAGTAGTGTTACACAAAAAGCTCTTCCTTGCCCTACACCTTCAAAACCACCCTCCCCAAAAGTGAAATAGCTACAGAAAGAAAATCTTGCAAAGGAATATCTCAGATAATCAATACTGAAAAACTGGAAAATAAAAGACATCTGAAGATGTTCTGAACACTTGTGAAGAGATTACATTTGAGAGAAACAATTGAGAATAAAGAAATATGTCATGTCACATTTTCACTGAATAAATATGAAAGTCATTTATGCCGTAATATGTGTACGAAGTTTTACCAATGTTGTACTTTTTATACATTGTACAGACAAAGAGGGATGGGCTGGGCATTGTAAAGCCTTTTTTAAAAAACCAACAGTGTTGGGTATGTGTCCTTTTCCTGAGTCTGGCAACTACAGTGAAGTATAAGGCAATACCATAGTCCAGCACAAGTCAACTGATCTTAAGCCAAGTCAAAAGCTTTTCTGATGACCTGAGATAAAAGCATTCCTTTGTCGTTTAGAATCGCCCAGTTATTTTTGACTCGTTTTGTGAAAGGATTTGTGACTGGACTTGTGAAAGAAAAAACTAAACTACCGTACTAGTACACGTATTGGGTTTTATGCTTAATCTTCATTAACTAGGGTGCATAATAATGTTGTGCAGCCTATAATAATGTGTGTCCCGAAGCTAGCAAACCGGATAGCAAGTCAAGACATGTTCCATAGTTGCGTATTATACTGCCAGCCACAGCCAAGACACCAAGTTCCAAGATTGTGTTGACTGAACCGATACTCATCAAGCCATGTATTTCTACCTGAATTCGAAAGCCAGGGTCACACATGCAACATACATGCACCACTAAAAGGGGGGGAGGGAGGAAAGTACCCGAACAGCACAAGACTTCTGTATAGCTGATCTGAGGAAACGGTGACATGCCCGTTGGGTACTGTGAATAAAAAAGTTTTTTGTTGTTCCAGATTACAACCACGCGCACGGTAGCAGTCCATTTGCCAGAAATGGAGAAAGAGCCTTGCTTACAACAAATGCGATAATTCAAGGTCTAGCTTGCCGTAGCTTCCTGAAAAACTGAATGTGTTCTTATAAACTACAGGGATTTCATTGGTGTTACATGGCTTACAAATGACCACAAGGTATTACCACAGGGCAGGGAGTGGCTATGCAGGGCATTGTAACACTCTTATAAAGCAACACATCTTGGGTCACATTCATGCTCAGTCTAGAATATGCACGAGCGGAATGATAAAGCCAGCTGTGGTGGTTATTCACACATCTCCAATGGTTAGTTACTTGCTAAGCAGCATTTCAGGGATAGCATGTAACATTTAGAACATGTTAAACGGATTCAAAATTTCACATGCGGATTCTTCAACATTTGCCTCTCTGGATCGGGTATGTAAGACAAATTTTCAGTGTAAGTGACTTCACTTAACAGCATTAAACTGATCAACGGATACTTGATTTATTAGGCTACGATGGATGCCACGGTAAAAATAAATTATAGCGTTGATTGTGCAACAGGTGTAAGTTTTAAGTGAATATCATATTGCCTTGCAAAGCACCACTGCTACAGACAACGGCGTTCAGCCTTGTAACGGCCTAGTGACAGCGGGTCAAACTGTGCCATTACTTTTAGTAAATAAAGATGCATTATCACATAAACATCGGATGGGTCTAACCTCTTTTATATTTAAAATGAAAAAGTCCACTTTGGTAAATGCGTCTTTCAGTTGGGAGCTGGGTTATTGGGCATAGACGCTAGGTTTTTTTCTGGGCACATTCAGTCTCAGCCCAGACACTACATTTTATGTAGTTAACTTTTAAGTTACCATAATCACATCATCCAGCTTATACCATCTTGGTCATCTGCCAAAGATGTCCTGCATTATGCCTTATCCGGTTTGTAAGTGTGACGTCACTTCAGTTTAAACCACGCCCACTGCACATGCCTGCACACAGAGTTACATGCATTGATCGCTATTTACATGGAACCGAAGTTAACGCGCAACTTCAGCGATCGTCCAATGGGAGTCTGCAAATCGTGGCGCATCTGCCTTTGTGACAAAGTCACTTACGAGCTGGATAACATGCTAATCTAGTAATAGCAACAAGTGTAAACCCCCCCCCCCACATCCTTGCCAGTGCAGTGGAGTTGCAACTTTGTGTAAAGTGTATGAGACAAGCAAATTTATTTGGGGTTTAGTTCTTTCTGGTAATGAAACCAAAGTTTTCTGAAAATCTCACAAACACTTCAGCAGAGAAGCCTGAAGAAGCCTAGTCTAGGTGCAAGACCTTTCTGTCTGTAATGGACGGTAACTAATCGGCAGTGTCGCTTCTCATTTTTGACCGTATCAATTGAATGACCGTCGCCTTTACAAAGTGATGGTTCTAACAGCAGCCAGCACAAGGCCGTGATCATTACCACAGTGTGAAGTGAGTTTGCAGTGACCAGAAGTCTGAATTTCTGAGTGTTCTTTTTCATGTATTCCACACTTTTTGACTTTGAGACGCTTGGTAGCAGCAGACAAACTGGTCGTTTTGCACAGTTGTGCGCATGCTCAGAACTTTGGCACATTGGCAGAACAGTGCAAACATGTCCAGAACTGACCAAAAGGACTGGTTGGTCTGCTCTCGGCAAGCATTTCAAAGTCTCCCATGGAGAAAACAACCTTCTAGTCCAAAGTAAATTTGGTTTTGGGGAGGAGGTGGAGCGTCAAACTAACACAACTCACAGTGCCTCAAGACATCACACACAAACATAGGGACAATTGACAACTATTGCCATGATACAACCCAAAAAAAAAAGGACCCCCAAACAGAAAAGGGCAAATTTACAACCAGTTACATAATTTGGCTTTCACCGGTGAGTTGCTTGGGCTACAGCTGACCTAATCTTTCTTCTTTTCCTCCTTGCTTTTGGGAGGAGCTATCGCCTGTGGCTCAGCACCATCAGTGGCTGCAGCTGTCTGGCTGTCTGCCTCTATGTGCATCTCCCCAGTGGTCCCAAACTCGTTGACACGCTTTAGATCAACTGGGTAGATGTAGCGTTGGTACAGGTATATGACAAAGATCACATCTGCAGAGAGGCAGCCACAGGGAAAACATTTAGGTGGGGGGAGGCCTTAATAGAATTATGTTGCATTCTTGTGGGACACTTGAGCGAGTGTAGCAAAAACAGGGTTTTCAGAAAAACACGTCAAAACTGCTTCTTTGAGGCACGATAAATAGCTTAAAGAAAAAAATCCAGGGGACACAATAACTACAGTTTGTCCGATATTGTTCCTTTGCATTTTTTCTAACATACTGAGCCTTCAGAAGTTTCTCCACTGATGTGATAATTTTTGACACCAACTTCACAATAATCAGACATACTATTCTTGCGGAGTGTCCATTTTCAAAGACTAGTTGGCCAAAATGTAAATGTTTCCCACTGACTTGTTCTAAAATGCACACAGGCTTAGAGTGGGAATTATGAATGCTCATAAACCAACTTCAATTTCACAGTTTTTCACATCATGGATGACTTGACATGCACACCAAGTATCAAAAAGAGACTGGTCATGAGACGGACTGGAATGATTCCAGGAAATAATAAAAAAAAAGCCCTGCTGAATCTAAGCAGTTTGCAAAAGTAGGTGATTTCTGGTCTTTTGTTCTAGGTGTTAGATTATGTGGAACTACATTACACCTGCTATGTTGGCTTCTGATGGAGTTAGCAGTGTTTCAAGAGAATATAACGTCCATCCATTTATGTACTTTACTGCAGATTTGGACCACCATTTTGAAAGTGGCTGGTATTCGAAACCCTGAATATTGTTTATGGGGCAAACTTTGCAAGTTTAGTATCAATGAGAGAAGTAGGTTTTAAACTCAGCATTCCAAACTATGTCCATGAACACGTTACTACAACCACTTCCTCAAACAGGGCTAGTCAGAGCATGTTTTAACAAAAATTCCCCGATGGTTGCACCTAAGCTTTCTGACTCACCGTCACGGAGGCAACCAATGCGATACAGCATGGGCATCCTAATGACAAAGGCAAAGATGTCGTCGATGAAGGTGTTGAGAGCTTTGTAAGTCAGCATGCGCCAGGGCAGGTGGGCCACCGACTTCAGCTTGTAATTGATGAACAGCTGGGGCGTCATCATAATGAACCCTGCATCAAAATCAAGGCAAGAGGGTGAGCCTTTGCAGACGTCCATCTGGGGAAACCAACTTTAAGAACCACCAGTAGAAACTTGTTCCGTTCCGTGCCTTCCTTTAATCTTATGCTCTGCTTTCATTGTGCGTGGAGAGACCTCAAGTCTATTGTGAGGGATTTGTAATGCTTTTGGTCTGTTTCTACCTTCATGCTGTTTTGGCCTACCTTGCGTATTTAGAGCTTTGTGGTGGTGCTTCTCACAAAAAGGCAAGACCTTCTGGCACAAGGAAATCAAATTCGGCGAGTTGGTGATGAATGACCATTAACACGTGACAATGGTGTGCTGGGCACAATCAGGCTATGACTTACCAAATGTTAGGAGGAAGCCATAGAGCATGTTCAGCACAAAGGAGTACCAGCCTTTATGCTCTTGATAGATGATTGAGTAGACTGAGTATATGGCTAAGAGTGGGAAGAGAAGCCAGGACAGATACTTGAAGGCCATCTATGAAAAACAAGAATGAAGAGATATGATATCCCAATACTCTGTTACGTGTAACAGGTGTTTCTAGTTAGGGGTCTAATGTTGGTGGCATTTTTAAGATTTCAATCCCCTTACAAAACTGATAATCATAGTTTTGGCTAAATGTCCTAATTCGGATGTGAGCAGTGATGTCCCGTTCGACATAAATATCAATACACACCCATTTGAATGTAAAAAGTTTGCAGAGCTTTTTTCTTAAGAAACAGATTGTCTCTTGGATCAATTAATACACGCATGCCACTGCCCTCAATCAACGGCCTCGTTCAGATCAACTAGCCATGGCTGCCTGTCACATAACCATCTATGGCAAGTGACTTGCAATGACTAGCCTGAGGCTTCTACAGGAGACGTTATTTCAAGGTTCAGCCCAAATTTGAACAAGCGTAAAAAGTCAATGAAGAAACTCAACAACGCCCTCAGTCATCTGGAAATATCATGGGACACTGTCAAGCTGTTTTAATCAAGTTAAAAAAGGGGGTCCCATTATTTGGATATGCTTAAGAGGCATGTGTATAAAAGATTCTTTATTCACTTGATCAATACTGAACAGGTATTAAAAGAACTCGGTTCTCTGAAGATAATTGTACGTTCTGGGCAATTTAATTACTAACCATATCATATTTCTTAGTTGATGACTCTGTGTAAGATGACTTGTCCTCAAATCGAATTGGTATGAATCCAAGGTATGGATTAACTGTATCAATCTGGGAAAGGAAAATGTACAACTTTAAAAGCATGGGGTAGGGAATGTTTATTGTGTTCTACTTGTGTGGTTTGAGTTAGACATCAAAACAATGCTTTGCACTAAAGTCTACTATACCAAGATTCAAATCCTCTGGCATCCACCATGAAGGCTTTTTTTTTGGGGGGGGGAATTTTCAATTCAGTAACACTGAATGGAGAGAAGGTCTCATCATACATGTATGTGTCCATACAGAACAATACTCATCTCAGAGATGGTTGTTGTGCAACCATTTTGCTCTGAAAAGGAATTCAGGTTTCCATTCACAGCTCAGACTACAAACACAGAGTCATATTCTAGGTAACTCAGCTGCTTCATAAGTCTGGACTCTATGCAGTGAACTGCAGACAGTCCTGCCTGGACCATCCATGGAAGTCAAGGAAGGACACATCAAGTGCATCAGCTGCTTCAGGCACGCAAGTGGAGCCCAGTCAGCATGGCTCATTTTCAGCTGCATGAGTATAATCTGCTGCATCCTCAAGTAACAGTGACACAACTCAGCACAGGCGCACAGCCGACACAAGAAAACTGTCTTCTGATAATGACAGTGCTTTTAATCTGAAGTGCTGAGGTTGTCACAACGTAAGTGAGTCAACATCCAAGGATGTGTACCTTTGCCATAACAAGAGGTACTACACCTGCACAACAACTTTGATGTAAAAGCTGGAGTAAGCTACTATGCATGTCAGGTGAGCTGAGGTGTGATTTTGTTAGACAGGGTCATGACCCTACCTTGACATTGACGACCTTGGTGATCTTCCAGGCCTCAATGAGCAGGCCTATGAAGACGCTGACCTTGACCACAAAGTTGGTCTCATTGTCCATGATGTACAGCAGCACGATGAGCGACTGGAACACACCAAAGAAGACGGAGCGCACGGACAGACCCTCCAGGGACTTGCGGTTGTTCCAGAACTGGATGTCTGAATCAGGCAAGGAGATGAGGGTTAATAACCGACTGCTTGCTGCCACAGATTGATGCCATTGCTTGCACACAACGACAGTTTGAGAGTATAGAATAGCAACGATAGACATTGTGATGTTGTACTGCTTCATATCCACAGTATCACAGGTAACTCAATTTTACACTACATTATACTAAGCTGACATCGTGATCAGGTGAGCTTACTAGCAATCTAATTGTCTTTCTCAAAGTATGATTGTCAATGCTAAAAATCTTCATGCACCCAATCAAGACACAAACTTGTATAGTTGTCATGAAAGGCTACATTTTGCACAGCTTAAAATCCTAAATACCGACATTTATGCCCAGTCTTCATAATTGTACAAGAATAGAACAAGTGGGGAAAACTGTTCTCAGTAACAGACGAATCCAGTGATGCTTCACAGGACACTCCCGATGGCTCAACACAGTGGCAGATACCACTGTGTTGGGTTTTGTAAGGAGTGACTGTTATGGAAGTACCTCCATAGATTAGTTATCAAAATGCTTGCAAGGGACACAGCAAATGGCCAGTGATTTTGTTACCATTGTCACTGGATTCGTCTACATGAGGAAGGAATCTGTGAAAATGAAGAGTGCAAATTAGGAACAACATAATCAGATGTCAACCTTTTCAACTGTCTACAAGAATAAAAAGTATGTTGTTTTGCATACTGCATCAGATGCACATGCAGTATCCATATTTATGCACACTGAAGGAAGTTCCAAGGTAATGTGAAGATTCTTACCGTTTTTGAAAGCCAAGAATTCAAACACGCTATGTACAATGGAGACGACAAAAGTAAGTGCCAGCAGGTATGGGTTAGTCTCCAGCATGGCTCTCTGCATGAACGAAACAAGAGAAACAGGATAACTGGAAAATCAACAATGCACAGACTTTAGGAGTACACAGAACAAAAGTGAATTAACCACTTGCTGCCGGGTGGATTTTTCTTGAGTAAGACAAGATGCCGGGTCCTTTTCAAGATTTTCCATTTTCAAAATTCTTCAAAAATTCATCATTTCATTCAATGGCCGTTTAAACCAACATGAAGGACTCTTTGGACACTACTCTAAAGCTGACAGGTAACCTTTATTGACTACTGAATATTTCAGCCAGGCCTGCAGCCTTGGAAAAAGAGCCCAGATTGTGCAGTGTTACGTAAGATTCTTTTGTTCCCCAAACCGGCACAGAGCGCCGCTGACCTCTTTTCAATAGGGGCCAGATTAGCATGCAGTGGTGCTGTTTGGCTCATCCCTGCAGTGGTGGAGCGCTTTTGTCCCCGGTGGTAATCCGCTCGCTCTAAATGCCTCAAACCATGGTATACCATTTCAAAACAAGACTGGGTTATCTCCACTATTGAGAGTGAAAAAATGTCGGTAATGTCCAACAGCTCAGTCTTTTTGGCTGAGCATGGTCTTTTGTTATAAGGCCCAACTCTTTTGTCCCAGTTCTGAGCTCCCCTGCTCTGCATATAAAGCCTATGTACTCGAAAATGGGTCGCCCCGCAGGAAGTGGTTAATATACTTTGATCTAGAAATCTCTGGTAAACTGTTGCTTCAGCAGTGAACAAGCTCACCCAAGAACTGTGGTTAAACAATTCTCCCTCTAAATCTTAAGAACAGATGCAGCCAGTGCACTCCATGGTTTCTCAACGGTTCCATGCCTTGTGAAAAGAATGGTCACTGAGTACCTAGTGCAGCAGGTCTATAACTGGTATCCTGTACGTGTACATTATTTGAAGTGTTCTTTAGGAAGTGTTTTCCTTTAAAACCAAGTATCTTGGATGGGAAGGCTGCTGGGAGTTACACATATCTCTACAGGAGGAGACTGCAGCCAGTAAACACTGCCTTCCTTGTTCACATCCTATTTATATATTTAATATCTCAGCCAATGCTAGTCTGTTCCGTGTCACACACACAGAAATTCAGCAAAGATATTTCAAATTTACCAAAACAAGGCGTCTACTAGCACAAAATAATTTCAGTAGACCTAAGGGTACAGTCCAAGCACAAGTACTCAATACTTATCAGCTTCCATTACAAGTGAGTGTGGGAGTAAGGCCACGTTTTACTAAGCGTGCTGAGCCAACCAATCACACTTAAATACAATTTCTCAGAGTACCTGATCCACCACAAACATTCCCTGACATCTCTACAGATGCTACTAAGAACCAAGAACTAGCCCCTGACTCCCATTCTCGGAGTGTTCACCTTTAAGCTGTCCTGTTCATCGTCGTCATCTCCTTCTCCCCCTTCCCCCAGAATCATGGACCACTGGTTGCGCATGGACTGGGCTGCGTAGAACTGGAGCTTGAACAAGGAGATGGGAGTATAAGTCAGGGACAGCGGCAGGCGTCTGTGGGCCACAAGAGGACAGAAAAGACTGCTTTGGAGGGGTGTTGATGTTAGTTTAATGTAGTGTCATATGTACAAATCAAGCCATCAGGTCTATAGTTTTAGCACAACCTCGTAATTCTTTGGTACATTTCAATTCTCCCAATATTAGTCTCCGCTAATGCCAATCAGAATCGCTGTAACAAGTAGGATCTGGTTTACTATCATTCAATGCTAAACAGAGAAGAGGGAAGTCATATACATGTCATCAGTGTTGCCCTTTCCCATTTCTATCTATTTACACTCAAAAGCCAAAACAGACTGTACAATCATCATCCCACTTGAATGGCAAAGAACGGAGAGCATATCGGGTAATAGTACTAACATTCATCTGATTAATTTAAACGCAAAGCATTTATGCTAGACACCCTTCCAACGTCCTCCCAAATTCTCTATCAGATTATGCAGAGAAGGGCACTTTCTTTCCACTCAAATTTTGAAGAAGCATCAAGTCTCATCGCTGGGTTCTTCCTTCCTCAATCCTACAAAATCTTAGTTGATTTGAAAGGATTTGGGAGCCTTAAACTTCACAGAGAATGTATCTTGCCTCATCATACATGAATGTTAAACGTGATCAGCTGCATTTCGGATTCTGTGTGCTAAGTTGTGGATCATCAAAGGAAAAACCCTGCTCAGTCACCGCCATCTTGACCTAACTAAAGCTTGTTCTGGCATGTAAGAAAATCCAGAAGAGAAAATTTTGAAGGGCTGGCAAGACTTACGGTGTGGTCTCATTGATGGGCATGTAGTCACTGTTGAGATTCCAGTAATCATTGATGTACACGATCGGGTAGTAGTCACCAGACACATGAAACGTGACCACTAATTGAAGAAAGAAATTTCATGTCAATTGAAGCCTCTTACAAAACATCAGAGCAGATTTCTGACCATAAAACTTTTTAACCATCAGATGTTTATCTTCAGGGTTACATAATGTACATGTATGAAGCATTTATTGCATGTAAATGTAAACGGACTTTCCACAGCAGTATATTCCAGCATTTTTCTGGTATGTGATCGAAATTTTAAGGCATTTTCGGAACTTGACGTAGTGCAAAATAAAGAAAGTTAAAGAAGAAAATATTCACGGTCTTTTCTCTTTTAAGCAGCTTGAGCTGAACAAAATTGCATTTCGATCATGTCATTTACTTGATGGATAATTAGGATCATGATGTGACCCATGTAATATGAGATTGGTTCATTTACATTTATTGATTATATCTTTTCATCCAACAGCGCATTTAGCACCAAGTGCAGGATGATAATGAGTTAAGAAGACAATAAAAACAACTTACACTCATCAAGCGGTTGTGGAACACTCCCGCGCCTCCAGGGTGTGTGATCATCCACAATATTGATGGTGAGATTGGGATGCCAGTGGGAAATGATCTGGGTTGGGCCTTCCTCCTCGGCCCTCTGGAAAAGGAATGTCAAACCAAAATGAACACAAACCAGCAGATGCCCTGCTACCCAAGCTTCGAGGGTGACCCAATGCAGTCCCAGGAAACCAAACTCCAAGGGGTGAACTGCAGGCTTCAGCTATTGAGGGCACAGTGGTAATAAGTGTGGACATCCATTGCAGAGACCTTATGGTCAGTGACACCGCAGAGACCTCATGGTCAGTGACACCGCAGCTGCTGGCTGGTGATGGACAAGAACAGCCAACGAAGCTTTCTTCTCATGCCTTCCCATGCTGAACAGTGTCATGTCAACTTTTCAAAACTCATCCATTCCCATTAAAGTGACCACAGAATTGTAATGCCTGAACATTCAAAGTCTGTTATTTGGAAGGCAATTTCTTTCATTGGAGAGAGCAAAATGCCTCATACAACATGGCTAGAAACAAGATTTCATTATTTTTTATCAGCAATTATCAACATGAAAGAATGGGTACTAAAACTGAAGAAAACGGAAAAATATATTAGGTACCTTAATATCTTCAAGGCTGGCTTCAGTTGCTCCGGTCAAAAGGTTCTTTGTCTTGGTGAAGTGACGCTTCTTGAAACGGTTCAACCCTGGCATAAATCAGTGAGTAGATTAAATCGCACCAACAGGTGGAAAAGCTTGCGGTAGCACCATGGGAAGGAATATATCTCTCTTATGAGTATGTGTGGTTCAGAAAAGAACCGGGAGAACCGGGAGAATACTCCCGGTTCTTTTCTGAACCACACATACTCATAAGCTAGATATATTCCTTCGCATGGTGCTACTGCAAGCCTTTCCACCTGTTGCTGTCCTTCACCATGAATAGCCTGAAATTCCATTTACATTGCACCAGTCTCCCACAATAAACTCCTTAATACATTTCTACAATTTGGGGTTCACCCCAAATAGAAGAGTAACGTATACCCCCTAACGTCCACTGCTGATTTACGGCATACAGTCCCCACAATGTCTGATACCTAATCAAGTTGAAAAGAAAGTCCTTTAACTTTTCCAAAACTTCCCTCTTTCATGGATGTAGCCTATTAAACTCTCCTGCCTTGAGGATTCTGAGGATTTTGTCTTGAGGATTTTTGAGGCATAAGGAAGAAAGAGGCTAGGCATTAGTACTTTACCTGAGGCTTAGCACCCTTGAAAGTTCTATTACCAAGAACATGTTATTAGTTTCCTGCATAAGGGAGGATTTTGGGAGGATTCAGGAAGATAATGGCGAGGAGCCGTGAAATGCCAGTTAAACAATTGACATGACAATCTGTGAGCCCAGTTACTCACGTTTGGACATGGAGACGGTGTATCTCTTAGCGTACTTCCCTTTCTGTTTCGGATCGGGTGAGTAACCACTCTTGGTGAAGTATATGTGGATATATAGAGAACCATTGTTCATGGTTTCCTAGGTGAAAAGGGAAAATACACATAGCACAGACTCATTTATAGCATTATCTAAAACCTCAATGACCAAACTATGAACAGGGAGCTTGCTTGGTGTTAGCAATAATTACTGTACTGAATACTTGGCAAAATGCATGTCAAGGAAACAGTTCTTGACGTTAGGTTATTGCAAGTTTCAGACAGCACCCCAGCCTATGTTATTTTCTGGGGGGATAGACACCATCCTTGACTGATAACTACCTCAACCCAAACATGTCAACCAGGGCTGTGCTGAATATCCGATTGATTATCGAATATTTGAATATTATTTTCCAAGTCTGAATACTCGAAGGCAAAATTCATAAAAAGGAGGGGAGAATTTCTTTTGTGTTTTAAATGAGAAAAATCGCACTGTGGAAGCTTGTTAACCCCTTCGCGCCGGGACGCAGATAGAGCCACTGTAAAAATTGAGATCCTCAGCCTTTTCACTGTGTAATTCAAAGCGTGCAGAGCACGCTGGGCCACAAACCGAGAATTTGCGGTTTGACAGGTGGCCTTCGTGGCCAAGCCAGGCTGGAATTCTTGTAGTCAGCTTTCGGAAACAAATTCCTATCGTCAAGGGGTTAAGCAGATTCACAGGAATCAGAAATCTAAAAACGATTCAGAAAGTAAATTACTCATTAAAAATTTAAAAGTAATGGAAATTTTCAACAGGGTAAAAACTATTGTTCGTCTCTTAAATCTAGCTAAATCATGGCCAGAGACGTGAGAAGCTATTATAGTGCTTATAATGTACAATTGTGTGCATTATTGCAACTGATTTTGTGTATGGTTTGTTGATGAACAATCCGCTGGTCTGTACATCATACAGCTGCATGCAGCTGCATGTGAGAATGTGTACCAGGCACTTTATTCAGGCACAGTTCAAAACATGACTCAGCAACTATTGATTAGGAAACAAAATCCTCTCATACTGTTATTCTCAGAATATACAGTATTCACTGAGCTGAAATTTCTTCAGGTTTTTTCTTAGACACCTTTCTTTAAGATTTTGAGTAATTCTGTTGCCTCAAAGGAAAATAATGCATAAATGACAAAAATGACGGACTTTAACCCTAACTCCCCAAGGGTTGCTGGCCTAACCTTCCCCATTCACACAAAGTTGGGACTTTGTGCACAAAGGCTATTGGACTTAGTTTTTCTGAGGTATGCCAAACTCAATGCAAAAGCCAGCTGTCTGGGCCTACCAGACCTATCCCCACAGAATTAAACACTTTACTACTGTTTAATTCTGTGTGGTTAAGGAAGGTTGGGGTTAATGCTGTTGGCATTGATAGCATTAAGTATTTAGTATCAGTAAGAGTTGTTTGAACCTGGAACACGCTGCAGAAAAGTCCCTAGAGGAAAAACCTGGTCACAGACACTGAACTAACCTCTGAGATGTCCACAAAGTCTGACACTGTGTAAGATCCATCCCCATTGGGTCCCCCAACCCAGTCTCCGTATTCCAAGTCTGTCAGTTCCCAGAACAAGTGGCTACTGTCATTGAACTGCGTGAATCTGTCCTGCTCAGAGATGTAGATGCGAAGGTCCTAAGAGGAGAAGCAATAGGATATATATGGGAGATATCAACTTAGTGATGAGGGATAGGGAAACAGGATTAGGAGTTAAATTTACATCTACACAATCCAACAGAAAAGATTCAGAGGAGGCTTTATTCTCCTCTGTTTGGTGCAAACTTGTTTTCCCACGCAATTTTGAGGTCAGATGGAAGGTACCTTGATTTTGTGTGATTTGGTACCAAGTGACCCCAATGTGCAAAGTGTCATCAAGCGTGGAACTGACATAACTATTTCAAACTTAGTTGCATGACCTATGAACTCTTAACCTCCCATATCCTTCAAAATCTACTAGGAGGTTTGGGAAGAGTTTGTAGGGTTAAGGAAGGCAGAAACCAGTCACTGTTACATGTACTTTACACAAACCTTGGCACTCCTTCAAGGCTGGAGCAAACAGAATATGCCACAAAAATGTAAAGAACTCGGTTTAAATAAGCCTTCAGTATTGCTACCATATTAAACCGTTGTACAAAGGTACACATGTACATGTACATGTATGTGGTCACACCACGTGAAATCTCTGTAAGGAAGGAGTGGGTTACAAGTGAGTAGAAGTGACTTACATTAAACCCAGAGTACACAAAGAACTTCCTCAACGATAACTCACCATCAACATCCCCTTCTCAAACAGGTTGATGGCCATCTTGCTGGTGGCCACACTCTTGCCGTCCTCTGTGGTGGCAGCCGGGTCCTCAGATGGTGCAGAGGATTTGCGGAAAAAGCTCATGATCATGTAGAAGACAAAAATGCGGAAGGCAATGCCTTTGATCATCTGCCAGGTGCTCTGCTGGGGCTGAGCCTGCTGCCGGCCCCCTGCCTGTGATATGACCCGTCAAAACCAACAACAATGATACCATGATGACGAATGCTGAAGTTGACAGGATTCTTAATTAGGAAATTTGTCAACACATGTCCGTGAACAGGAGATCTACGAGTTTATACTCAAAAATTGCTACACGATTGACAACAGGATAGGGGACGGTGCCACAAATTGGCTTGGAGCTAAATTCTGAAAAAGTGACTAGAAACATGAGTGAAGTGCAGAATTTAAACACGGACTGTTCTGTGGGCTGATTTCTGGTTTTGAGGCACATGGGAAACCATGCTCTTGTTCTCACATTTATCAAAAGATGCCCATTTATCAGTAAACAACTTGCCACAGTGGAGGTGAGGATGGATATTGTACTGTGCTTGCATTCTGTCCATGATCCTACAGTGCCAAGTAGTGCTGCAGCTAAACTGCTAAACCAAAGTTCACTGAACATGGCACTTCCGAACTAAATTGGTCCAAACTGAGCTGGTCGGTTAGGGGGCTCAACATTTCCAGCATAGTGTTGATGGTGCAAGGAATGCATGTGAGGAAAGAGCACTGAAGTATTACATTACCATCCAGGTTACCATCTTATGTACAAGCATACAAGTAACTGCACATCTACACATGCATTGAACATGTCTGATTTTCCTGCGCATTGCAGGATAACAATACACACGGACTGTGTGTGGTAAGACTCAAGTTGACTGCGACCATGTATCTGGGAATACGCTTTTTTCATGTGTACATGTCGTTGTTGCACTGCTGGATGACTGTTTCATGCACATGCTAGCAATGTACCATCTATATGCGACATTCAAATCAGTGACGTCCCAGTGTTTGTTTTGAAAAATGGCAGTTCAGTGGCAACAGCCAGGGAGTTGGACTAAAATTGTCCATGTTTTTCTGTGTTGAAATAAAAGTCTGTTACAGTATCAGTGATTATGTGGCTTCCTGATGTCATCTGGCAATGAATGTTGGGAGAGAGTTCTGTATCTTGCCACCATCTTAGACCTTGTGCAGAATTTTCAAAGAAAAGCTGAATTTTTTTCACACAAAAACAGTGTTTATTGACTTTATTCATCAGATTTACACTTTTTGGTAGTTTTAAGTCACATTAGTTTAAGTAATATATAAATTGTGTGAATTCTGTAGGGACTTGTTGTGGTGGACATTAAAACTCACCCTGAAAATGAAGTCTGGCAGTTTTTCTCGATTACACAAAGTCGCGAGTTCAGCAGTATGGGTGATACTTTTGCCTATTTGTCTCTCCCATTTCACTAAATTTGTCATTTTAGGTCTTTGATTTCCGGAACAAAAAATACAGCAAATGAAGAGGAAAACATATTCCTTGAATTGATCGAATTCATTTGAAGATTTCAAGATTCAAGCAGGGATTCTTGTCATTGATGCGGCCATTTTTCTGTAAACATCTGATGTGTGTTCTTGGTTTTCTTCATTTTTCACACGAGATTTGATTTCTGCAATTTTTTCTTTGCAATATTGAGACAGAGGATAAACAAGCTTTCAGATGGTGGCAAATTTGATGACCTTGGTGCATTTTGAAGGTTAGATGATTTTTTAACGACCAGACGGGGTGAGTGAAGCCATGAGAAAAAGACGGCTCTTAGGTAGCTTTTTACAAAACATCCCCACTTCTGGGGCTTAGTTGTGGGGCCAAGGATACAGAGGCAGTCCAGTAGACTGGCCCTGGGGCTTGGGCCAGTCATGCCAGTAGGTCTACCGGACTCCTTCCATCCTGTCCATATTGAAAGGATACAGAGGCAGTCCAGTAGACGGGCCCTGGTCTGCGGCTACCATTAGTACACTTCTTCCTTCTTATGGATCAAATCGAAAGTTGTGCTTTCGTGCAAGGGACATGCATGAATGAGTGAGGGCGCTGTTCATTTGGGCACTCATTTTCTTAGATAGGAAACTGTAATTAAAATTTATCTTTTTGCACATGTTCCTCTACTTAATTTCAATTTTTTGAAATTTCAAGTGAAGCTAACATTTAATTCACTGAAATAAGGCACGAATAAGAACAAATTTTTATGAAAATGTGGATTTTAAGCATTTCAGTCAAAATCCACACTCTTTTTTGTGTAGGCTACAAAAAATGGTCTCCATTACACATGTACAAAAATGTCTCCAAACATCTCATAATATCCCTGCAAGTTTAATTCAATATTTCTTTCCTTTGGAAAGACCGACAGAATCCAATCTTGAAAAAAACGTTGCATCCTGACTCCACTTTTCTCATCATATATCATCTCAATAAAAGTCAGTCATTAAGAAATGCTGGAAAGTTACAAATTCTAGACTGAGAAACATTTACCGATGTTGTTGGGAAATACTTAGAAAATTCTCTTCACTCCCCGTAGACTTTGTACACAACTGCTGAAGTGGAGTCAGGATGCATTATTTTTTCCCCAAACTCCAAATCAAAATATTTCTCATGACATCCTCTCCGAGTCCAAGATCACATCAACAGAAAGAAGAAAAATAGCTGAAAAAATTAATGAGTCTCCTTACTTTTGCCATTTTGGGGATCTGTTCGTCAATGACAATGAATGTTTGTTTCACGCAGATCCAGATTGTAATCAGTGATCTGATGTTGATTTACTGACAACAGAACCCGTCTCAAAATGGACAGCTTTTGTGTGAAACAAACAGGCCCAAAGACCACTTCCTTTGTTAGTGTTACGCATGTGAACACGCACTGCACAACACGTTTGATCCCATCACATGTCACGTCGGTCATGTCGGTCGGCCTTTTTTCACAATCGATTGTACAACCAAACATCTGAATCACTTCAAGAAAATTTGACTGAATAATAGTCAGTAAGGTTGGGTTCGTTGTTTTACCTGTCCATTCTGATTCTCGGCAACTTCTGAGCCATTTGTCAAAGCCACATCCCGACCGGCACCGATCGCTGGCTGAGCAGCTGTGTTGTCCGCCATGTTGAAATAACGTAATGAATATTCAGATCTGGATACATAAAATGGCAAGACCAAGAGAGGGCGCTCTTGCAAAATATTTCAAAGGCTGGCAGCGACTTCTTACAAATGTGGGAAACGGGACGTGCGCTCTTCCTTTCTGTATGGGCGGGGGGGGGGTCAGTGAAAACAATTTTTTGCTGTGACCAGGAAACAAAGAGAGAGAAATCCCTAATATTGCACCTACTGTTGCCATTGTGAATAACTTTAAAAATTTTGATACACTGCCCCCGTTATCCATGCAAAGTTTGTAATTTTATTCTCCTCTATATATCAGTTTTCGAAGTCTTTGTACGAACTTGACCAAGACCAGCCAAAATGTGGACAGTTAAGTTCATGAAAAACAAAATAAGTTGTTTCATCGCAAGGAGCGATCATGAGATCTCATAAAATGATTCAAATAAAACACAAAACTACTTAAAATAAGTCCAGAGGAAAGCGTTTGATCAGGGCAATAAATGCAAGCATTAAATTTGATGTCAGATAGATCGTACCGTACCAAGCACCATCGATGGCATGAATATTCAACTTTCTATACTGCAATACACAACGTTTTAAGGATGCAGATTACCAGCGAAAAATTGCGGAGATGATCATGGGGTACGGACCCAAGCCAACTCGGACCCATGCCAACACGGACCCACGACCAACTCGGACATATGCCAACTCGGCCCCAATACTAAACCGGACCCACGACCAACTCGGATCCACAACCAACTCGGACCCAATACCAACTCAGACCCACGACCAACTCGGACCCAAACCCAGGAGCGTAATTAACTTTTAGGCAGATGGAGGAATTCATCCATACAGGCCTGAACCGACTGTCCAAATAACGCAAATAGGTTGTTAATTTCGAACAAAACAAATCAAATCATTTTAAAATAAAAATGTGGAATATTTCCCAGTGGCTTGGAGACGGTTTTGAAGCGTCGTATGTCTGCTCGCGAGCTCATTAATTAATACTTTGTGATCCCACGGTTTCTTATTTTTTACAATAAGACGTGCCATAATCACGAGGGATCATAGAATTATTTATATAAATCCCGAATTTGGGATTGATAGTTTCCGGTTCAGAGTATTTCTTTCACAAAAAGCCCCACAATACGGGCCTATTTTGGATAGAGGCAGGCGGCTACATCCATATGAGCGCATAGTTTTACTACTATTAGGGGGGCATCTTCGGGAAAAGGCGAATAAAAAAGTTCATAAAATTGAAACGAAAAGTGATCGATCTAGCCATAATCTTGAATTTCCAGCGAAAAAAATGAAGGCCAACCTCTTCGCGAGGTTCAACAGTCGGCGCTATTTCGGTCTACGGGGGCGTATTTGGTGTAATACAACCTTAATATAAGACTCAGTGGGTCCGAGTTGACGCGAGGTGGGTCCGCAATGGCGTGGGTCCGAGTTGGTCCTAGGTCCGAGTTGGCATGGGTCCGAGTTGGAATGGGTCCGAGTTTTCCGAGTTGACCTGATCCCAGCATGGCACGCCAGAAAGAGGTAATTGGCCAGATGTTTTAGCCCGGGCAGTTCAAATTCCTTCTGTGTCCTTCCTCTACGGTTTGACAAAAATCAAAGTACTTTGTTTTGTGCTGTTTTGAATTTTTTTTAGAAGGGGGTAGATTTTATAAACATATGGAAATTGGTCAAGGGAAAAATACAAGTGAGAAATTCCTGCCTGTGTGGATCCTTCAAATAAAGGTGACTTTCAACGTTGAGTTCTAGGCCTTACTCTGACTTTCGCAAGCAGCCAGCAGACAGTTAATTAAACATCATCTGCTTCGACAAAACCCTTTCACATAATTTGATCATCGAGGCTCTTTGAAAGCAAAGAAATAAAATCTTAAACATCAAAAGGTACCTTTCAAGATACTGTACTTGTTTATTTTTTAATAAATGTGAAAAAAATTTGAAATATATACCATTAAATAGCATATAATAATAATAATAATGACAATTTATAGAGCGCAAAGATCCACCAAGGTGCTCAAGGCGCTAATACATGTACATTGAAATTAATAATAAAATTAATCCTTAAATGTCTCATTGAAGAGATAAGTTTCCAGATCCTTCTTAAACTGCAGGAGAGAAGGGGAAGATCATAACCATGCCGATAGATTGTTCCAAAGACAAGGAGCAGCACATGAAAAAGAACGACCTCCCATGAATGAAATGATCTGGGTTAAGAAGATTCATATTACTGGATCAAAGTCTACATATGTAACTTAAATTTACAAATTTATATAGCAATACGTTTCCAAGATGAATTATGGATAGATCAAGTGAAATGTAATTTCAAACTTTATAAACAAACTTTTATTACATTAACTAAAACAATTTGTAACAGGAACAGTGTTGGAATAACAAATATATGGTAGGGAAAAGAGGAAATGGATGGGGTTTGTCATCTTGTTATCAGACTGACTGTCCAACACTTAACAAAAGTGATCAGTTAAACAGTTCATACAAAACTAGTATTTAAGAATAAACCATCAAATCCAAAATCAAACTTTACAAATGGCACTTGAAACAATTTTAACATTTCTACTTTTCCTGTAAAAAACAGAGCATTACTGCTCACTTTCTGTTAGTGGGATGAATTCTTACCTTCTTATTAATAATAACTGTAACATATACCAATACACTATGTTGTTGAAACATTTTTGAAATTGCTACACATATTTTATTGCTTAAATGATTTACTGCAACTACTAATCGGTGAAAGCCATTTTGAAAATTTTGCTGTCTGGTTATTACCATTAAGTGCAAAGTTACTCTAAATATTGAAGTGATGTATTAAATACAGTAAAACATCAAATTGCTCTGGCAAGGGTTGTTAATATTTCCATCTGGATGGGTTTGTCGGTGCAAGGCTTTTTATCTACAAGGCCCACCAATACAGAGTACCAACAGACTCAGCTAAACCTCGCATGGGGAGCTGTCAGCAAGTCATGGACTGTCTAAAACAAAGTATCTGAGTTTGGAGCAGCAAAGATTCAAGTTGAACAGAAAAATGACTAAGTGGCATTCAGTGCTGAAAAATGTGCACCAGTAGGTAACTATTTAATTATTGGGTACTGGTAAATATTACCTATTGAAAATAAATCAAGGTGTAACTAATATTTCTTTATTTTTCTGATGTTTCTTTTTCCTGATGACGTTTCTTTTTCCAGTGTTAAAAAAAAATATTCAGCAACTCTCTGTGAATGTTTAATGTATGTATTTAACGTAATCAACCATTAAATTACATTAAATGAAATTTCAGGGACACATAACCTTGATATAAACATAACATTCTTAACATAACATACAAATTCTTCAGAATACTCTTTTAATGTATTCTTTCATTTATACAGATTACCAAAACTGTGTGTTAATTCACTTAACAAACATCTTACTGATTTTCTGGTAACCACATTCTATAATACAGCTTCAACACCTTCTATCACCAAAATGTACAATTAACAGCCTGTATTTACACAGATGTTTAATCTGCTCTGAATCATGCTGAACTTGGCTTTAAAATGGTGAGAATATCTAAGTATCCCTTACAAATGTGCCAATGACAAGTATCCCAGAAAAAAAGTGAAAGCCAAAAGAAACAATATTTAACTGAATTTGGAAGGAAAGAAAATTATTGAAGATATGTACATGTTTACATGACCAATATACACTTTGACTTAATCATGCCGAGTTACCACCTTGAAGCCACTAAACTCACCCACAGTCTAGGTGTTTGTGTGGTACATATGTCATGGTGCCATTACGCAGAGTATCACTCGGTTCAATGTGTCATATACACAAGTCAGTTGGGGACCAGTCACAATGAATACACATTGCAGGGTACTTTGGCTGATGACCCATTGTTGTTGTGCAACATTTTACCTTTGCTCAGCCAAATTCTGCACTTCGCAGCACCATGACATGAGCCCCAGAGCTGCTGGGAAGTATGAGTCACACAAAAAAAGCATGCTCATGCATGTATTCACATGGAAATATCATGTATCACATCTCATTCTTAAGCCAATTCTCTCTGTGATGTCAGGATTCTCCTTGCTGAGCTTACTGCTTACAGTATCCATGACACCATAGAGGAAGGACACAGTAGGAGTTTGAACTGCTCGGGCTGTAACATCTGGCCAATTACCGCTTTCTGGCATGCCTGGTATGTCCATAGCCAGAGCGCAATGAACGCTTGCTATGCACCCTCTGTTTTACAACCACGAAACCCCTTGGTACCCTATGATTGCCACCGCAATTTGTCAATGGTAATCTGCATCCTTAAAACTTTGTGTACTGAGGTATAGGAAGTTGAATATTCATGCCTTTGTTGGTGCTTGGTATGATCTCATGACAACATCAAATTTAATGCTTGTGCAGTTGCTTGCATTACGCTGAGTGCCGTAAATCTATATGTGCAGTCATTGCCCTCAATGAGCGCTTTCTTCTGGAGTTATTTTGGGAATAAAAAGCCCAGTTGTTTACAAGATTTTGTGTTTTGTTTGAATCATTTTTATTATGGCGTTTGTACAAAAGCGTATTTTATGAGATTTCATGATCACTCCCTGTGATGAAATAGTGCATTTTGTTCCTAATAAACTAAGCTTACCAGTAGTAGTGAACATTTTCTTGGCCAGCCTTAGCCAAATTTGTTCCAAGTCTTTGAACACTGATGTATTGGACAGAGGAGAATAAAATTAAAACTTTGCATGGATAATGGAACAGTTATCAAAATTTTAAACGTTTATTTACGATGGCAAAAGTAGGTCTAATATCAGGAATTTTCTCTTTCCCGGTCACATTGATAATTTGTATTTAATTGCCAGCAAAAAGCTAAAGTATTGCTAGTATATTACTGGCCCCGCTTGTCCGGCTAAGATACAGGCAGTAATCAGGCATTTTTGGAATGTTTTCTATTATTCGTCTGACTAGGCAGCGACCATCACTGAACACTTTGAAGTGCCTGAGTTGTAACTCCTTCTGTGTTCTTCCTCTACGATGACACAAATGGAGGCTGTCCTGGCAGAAACTTTAGCAGCACCAAGTAAAAGTGGGCCCTGGGCAATCATGGATATTGCAGGCAGCTGATAATCGCTGAATTCAGTACTTCCACCTGTGTCTTTCTTTTTGCTCCATTCAAACTTTGGCTGTGTCCGAAACGGGCTTCCAGAGCTACGGCTAGGTCTATTGTCTACGCGTCTCCACGCATTTCTAATGGAGTGAAGAACCTAGACCTAGCTCTAGACAAGAGATTCGGATGCAGCCTATGTTTAAACTTTTACAGCATTTCTTTACATGTATTCTGTTTCTTGCAGGGAAGATAAGCTTGCAAGGACCCCTGGAAAAATATTAATGGAATGCAGGGTGTCTTGTGAAACCAATAAGCTAAAAAGGTATTGAAGATTCTTGTTGACTTTTAAGGAATGTTTTACTTCTTATACAACTATGTGCTTTATTTTAATACTAAAATTACTAGAGCCCTTGTCTACCAATGCTGTTGGCATTATTTTTTTCAACGACTTTCCTTTTTCCTGTTTTAGGGGAAAGGTATTTAGACTTTTGTGCATGGATCCCACACACAGCGTCCCTTACTGGTAAATATTCAAAAACACAACAGTCAGTGTGGGGCACCAGGCATGCAATGATTCCTGCGGGATAACACTTAGTAATTAAATAGCACACATGAACCACTGGGGCATTGGTTCCTGTCTCCTCCTTTTGAAGTGAAGAACACTGTGGAACCATGCATTCTCACTGTTTGCTTTAATGCCGCATTTTCCTACAGATAAATTGGTGCCCTGGATCGCTTCATATCAGGAAGGACTCTAGTGACAGTGAAAACACTGTGCTAGCTGCTGTTTAGATAAGCCATCAATAACCAGTCATTCTAGAAAGGTTGGGGCGATGTCGTCGTCATCATTACCAGGGCCTTCTGATGTACAGGTGTGCACAATGACAACAAGACTGGGTCTCCCAACCAATGTCAGTGGACAAAAGGCATGTGCAAGTTTGTTTTACATACCTCATGTGAACTTTAGAATTCAAGAAGTCCACAGAGACGTTATATGGACGTGCCCAGGTTGGCAAATTTCCACCTCTCTGAAATATTGCTTTAAGGGCATTTTGACATCAAGTTTATCTGTCACAGTGGAAGAAAAGAGAGTATTTTCACCGAGTTTTCTTCACTATCGGACAAACAAATGAATGTTCACGTTAGGTACCTCACAAACAATATGCAAGTGTCCTGACATTACCAGCACAACATAAAAAAAGTTGCCCTTCTTCTTTTATACATATTCCCGCTTTTCACCGTAGCGACATCAAACCCAGGTAATCATATCAAAGAGCGGGCCCAAATACACCCAGCAGGATATCCAGCTTGTGGTGTGGGGGGGGGCGGATTAATCAGCGAATGCATCTTTGATCCCATTCAACATGATGTTGTGGAGAAAAAAAATCCAAAAGCCTTACGGTCCCGACATCCATGCTTTTATTTGCTGCATATTTGATACATAAATATAACGAATACTTTCTTTTATTCACCCATTTTTTGAAAAAAAAATTTAAAATTCCACGAGAATTTCCACGGTGGGGGGCAAGTTACCCCCACCCCGTCCCCCTGCTGGATACGCCACTGAATATACCCTTAAATTCAAACAAAGCTCCTTGCTGCTGCCTCCCACTGTCACCATATTTATTAAAATCTTGCATAGAAAGCATTCTACTGTACTTTACACTTATTACCCAAAGGAGCAGCACGCTACAGGTTTGTGAAAAAATGGGGGAAAAGATTAAGACATTAAAATTCTTGGCAGCGAAAAGATTTTTCAATCTGTGCTTGTGATGCTTGGTATTATGTTTATTTCTTTCGGTGCGAGTATTTATATATTTTATAATTTTTTACAGAATCTGTCACCAACCACAGAGGTTGGGAGGTGTGTCCAGTCTGGGCAACTTCAATTGGTTTACTTGTTCCTTAAGATGTTCTTGGCCCTCTTGTCAGCTTGCGAGATCCTCTCCTCATTGGATTCTGCCTGTAAAGGACATTGGTTACCAGTGAAAAATGATTAATTCAGGCATTTAATAGATCCACACGACAAATAATTGTTAAATGGTGTAACGGGTGGAAGCCAGAACATCTATGATGAACATGGGGCCTTATGAACCTATCCTTAACAGCTCAACAGCGCAGATGTTTTAGTGCAAAATTTCCAATAGATGAATCTGAACTTTCAATCTCTGTACACTCAAGGAAAACCCCTGCTGGCCATCGGTCAAAGACCAGTTATTTTATACACTACAGCACCACTTAGAAGGGTCTTCTTCAGGTGCGGCCATCTTATTCCAGATTCATCTTTTAAGTAAATGATAGGGGCAAACATTTAGAACTCAAAAGAGGGGACTGTCGTTTGCAAGAATAAATGACCACGCCTGTCTCTATTGTTTTTGTACCTAGCCAAATAGTACGTGCAATATTTTATTGACAAGTTTGATGATTGCACCATAAGATCTTCCTCGGGACTGTAAAAACTGTTTTCACATTGTGGGAAATCAGGTCAAAGGGCAATATCAGTGACCAAGGGGACTATTGAGTGCATGTAGACCTTTTTTTTTCAGAGGACCAGGCTCTTAATAAAAAACAAGGTATTTTGACAAATGCTCACCTTTGATAAACTGAATGCTGTGTTTATAAAGACCGACCTCAAGGACAAGACACAGAACAAAAATGACCAACTTTCACCAACAGGACAGACTGCACAAGACAGACATGATGGAAAGGCCGGCCGGAAAAGAAAGTCAGGACTAACGAGGGAAGTTGTCATCCAAAAGTATGATCGGGACATGTCATTCACCAACGTGACTATAAGATCATGTTACAAGACACAAAGTGCACATAAAAATCCTTGGATAAAAACATCAGGTTTGTTAAGGTTACCTAGGTAGAATTCAAATAACAAACTTGAAAGGACAGAAACAAAACAGGAAGGAAGGGAAACATGGACAGTGCCAGTCTGACAAACTAACAGGTATGTACGTAATCAAATAAAATGTACACATTGTGGCCACAACAACTTCCAACACAACATTAGGATGACAAGCATTATAGATTTACACATTTTACAAAAATATGGCATAAAAACTGAACAAAAAGTTGATTGTTTCCAAATATAGTTTTTCAGTTAACATTAGTCCCGCTTAAAAGCCCAAACATTTGACCGTAGTCCCCCATCCCCCTAAAACGTTTCCAGCTTAATGGCTAGTTTTCAATCCGATGAGAGCATATGTGAACATGTGAAAGCAAATTTATGATGCCAGTACCAACAATCAAGCTGCCAATGAGCAAAGGTTGAACATATTCTAAGAGGCAAATTTTGCAGCAAATGCTTTTTGATGTCCAGTCGTTGTTTCCATTCAAATACACGAAGTATGAACACACCTTAACAGAAATGAAATCAATGAAACAATCTCTCACGAAATACAGCGTAAGAATGGATGTCTTTCAGCATGACCATGCATGGTATTTGTGCACATAAGCATCGATGGTGCATGTTGATTTTAAGCCTTTATAAGTTGACGCAGCAAAAATGAACAATGAACAAAATGAGAAAAGTGAGCAAGCTTAGCCACTTTATCTCCCTGACAAAGGCTGCACTTTTTCCATTTACAAAATGTATTTCACTGGCATACGTTTGTTTCTCAATATGTGTGAAAGCTTGAAGCTAACAGGAATTCAACCAAACCCCAGAGGCATTTTTCCTTCCTTAATCCACCAAAATCTCGTACAGTTCTTTGTACTCAAATGAATTTTGGGATATCACGCCTCAAGTGAATTAATGAGGTCAGAACTCAAGTCAAATGTCAATCAAAATCAATCAAAACCAGGTGTTAGATTTTGGCAGATTTGGTAGGATTATAGTTCAAATAATTCCATGTTTATGTTAAATGAAATAATGTCACTCTATTAATCTAGTGAATTTGGTTCTCTACATTGGATAAACAAATGTAAACATTCCAAACAAACAATAATGTACAGAAAGGAAATCAAATAAATCAACAAAACACAGTGAACATGGAAAAACCTCTGACGAAACTCTGAATCAAAATAAAAATCATTTGCAAGATTTCTTTGAAGTAAAGCTGCATTTAATATTAACATATATGATAGCAACTGTCAAAGTGAAGAATGTTTGAAGTGTACGTGTAACTGACACTGGTAATGAATTTAAAGATGATTTATAATACTGTTTCTAGTTCATATGAAAGCAATTGCGGCAAATACATGCAGTTTAATTATAGCCGTGTTTTAGGGTTTACTTAAATCCAAGTTATCTTTTCTTCAGTGTTCAGTTTTCACCTCTGGATGATAGAAATGATACTACTTTTGCCCTTGTAAGTTGTCTGTATTTCAATGAAAATTTAGGAAAACAGTTATTTTCTTTTTGAAAAGTTATTTCTGTCAGGCTGAAATTTCAAATGGAAAGGTGGACTACTTTGGTCCCCCCCTTCCCTCAATTTATCTTTCCCTTTAACATCTCAAAACTCGGAGCCTTTCCAAGTTCCAACAGATAATTATGACAATTAATGTCTTCCTTCAAAAGTAGAATCTAAAGTATCTACATGTATTCATAATATTTGAGATACTTATATAACGATTAAAATCTTATAGCAAAAGTAATATCTTACAAAGAAAAAATGACGATGGAAAATGTACAATCACGACTAGATTTAATGACATGTTTAAATATTTCCAATTGACTTTTCAAATGTACAGCTGTACTATTTATAATATTTATACTGTGAAGAAAAAGCTTACAATTGCTAATATGAAGGTTATTAAGTACTTCGATTGGAATGCATCAAAATTTCTAGAACCTACAATTAGAAAATACAAGTTGACAAAGAATTTCAAATTTTTCAGAAGAGCAAATGGAGATGATACTAAGAAAAGGTGTATGTTCTGCTTTGTTCTGTTAGTGGTCCCATCCTAAAATAAACATCACCAAGACCAACTTATGGGGGTACATTGCCAACATTTTTTGCTCAAGTTCCAGACTTGAGGGCATTCTACTGAGTAAAAAATCTGCGTTTTCTGCATACTCCTGGGTTACCAATCTTAGCCTCAACATTTTTAATCTGTTGGAAAGAGACCACAGTAACAAAACAAAACAAACATCTTTTTACAGAAGCTACAGGGTTATACTTCAATTATTCATAAGAGGATTAAATGTCTATATTGCACACTTAAATATTTATTCAAAAGCCATGAGGTGAATGTTAAATTGTGAGAATATTTCACACAGATAATGCAGATTACAGGTTGAAACAATAAGCCTGCTGTGACTTGCACTCGTTAATTGTTAATGAAAAAAAAAAGTGGGAATAAACCTAATTTCAATGAAAGGGAATGTCTCAGATTGGTTTGTGATGAATAGTTAAAAAGAAAAATTTAAGGTCTGACACCCACAATGCACGAAATGCTGAATATGAATCATAAATGTAGCTAAAAGCAGATTTTTATGAATCAGTTCTGAAAGGTAAATAGTGAAAGAGCAACATTACCAGAAAAGCATAATTATCTGCTTTTTATTAATGCAAAGCTTAAGCATACAAGTACATGCTGAAACAGCAGATCTGCGTTAGTAAATTATACGGCATTAAATCCAAGTTGTCAGGCAGGAAAGTTTACAAGCCAAGTTGTTAGTTTGTACATGCTTTTGTAAGTTTAATATTCTGGCTGTGTTGTTAACATCAAAGTCGCCAGTTTGTTTCAGAATTTCGTTATGTCAGGACTATTGACAGCCATCAAGGAGGACTTGTTCCGCCAATCAGCATTCACACACTGGACATTTTGACACGACACAGTTCACAGGAAATTTTGTCAGAGAAAATTTGAAATCTTCTTGGTTCTGAAGTTGGCCTCTGATAAACCGATAATTTTTTTAGGAGGAAAGTAAGTACATGTAGTACTAGAGTTTCAACTTGATGGAGGGATGAGTAGAAGGACTAAAGACTTTGCAGTTAAAATAAAGTTGGTACACAAAAGTAGCACTTTCACTTTTGAGTTCTCGACAGGATAACCTCAGGAAGCAACAATAAATACAAGATCTTCACCATTTCTATCGGTTCTTTATTTTAGCTGCACCAAAGACAGCACTCCTTTCTCAAATAACGAGGCTTCCGTTTGCTCAATACAGGATCCCTGTTGCCATGGCAGCCATGGCGGCAATTTCATCCCTGTGTGCCCATGCATACCAATCTTGCTTTTTTTTAATGACTCACCGTTTCTTCACATGTTTGATCACAAGGGTCATTGGGGGGTCATTTAGGGCACAGACAGTGGAAATTAATACATCGGTGAGCGTCTCGAGGATGTAATATCCATCCCTGAGTCTGCCAAGCACGGCAACAGACGTGCAAATACAATGCCAATTTCAACCAGACATCTGAGATGCACGACCATGTGTTGAATCAGTTTGGCTAGGTAAAGGTGCAAGATATTCATCAAGACCATATGCATCAATTGACCTATTTTTGAGCGTTAATATCAGACACATTCAAGTCCAAGCATAAGAAGTGTTCATTCTCTAACTTTCCATCAGACAGCCACCTTAAACACAACCAACATCACGATACAGTCCAGTGGCCAAAGTATAAGATATAAAGCATTTTTTGTTGCAGTCTTGTATGCCCCTTTCCAATGTGAGGAGGCTGTTAAGAGCTGGAGCACTTAAATGTGAAAAGTGCAGGCACTTTTTGTAAATGGCATCATATGAGGCTTTCATGCAGGAGGCACGATTGCAGCAGCCAACCGGAAACTGTCTGTAATCAGTTTCAGTTTGGCAAACGAATCGCCATAAAAATAATGGCCGAAAGTGAAGGGGAAGTTGCAGTTACCAACTGCTACATAACTATTTCTCTTCATCAAACCTGTGTTGATTTTCACAAATTCTCACCCCGACTGTCCAAGCTAGACCTCCCCCCAACAGAAAATTACAAACTGGGACATCTATGGATTATGAGAGAGAGGTTGAAACAGACAGCAAACACTCTCCTGGAGCATGCTTTGTTTAACCAAGGCATCTGGTCTAGCAATATGTCTGGATGATTTGTGTCAACAGTTACTATTGAGAATCCTCTGTGTTTTACTGAAGAGGTTGGCAGTTTCGAGGGGGTGAGGGGGGTGGGCTCACTATTTCAAATGAAGTTTTGCAAGGTCCTGCTTTTGACAATCGTTACACAATTGGTTATTGTTGCATACAGATATGAGGGGGATAGAGATTGAACCACTTCCAAAAAAGGGAATTCTTGCAAAAAACACTACAAGTGGACCTTATCATCACCGTGTTATGAAATAAACAAGGGGCAAGGCCCACATCCAATATGTAACCAGCACAAAATTGAGTCCACTATTGGATATTTTGAACTCAACCTGCTGACATTTATAAGTGGGGAGAACAGGAAATGCACAACTTGTTCTTATTAAACCTGGCTTGTTAAATAATTTATGTTTGATATCCACGCAAAAATATTTGAATATCCCTTTAAGAAGACTGTAAAGAATTTAGGTGCTTTCCTTGGCTTGTCTTTTTCTGAAGGGTGGCCGTACGTTTTTTAACATTTTTGCCAAGCCTGCAAATCTTTGCTTCTTTTGGAAATGAGACTTATCTACAGAATGGATAGAACTGTGTGTGTCTCTCAGAGGGAATTCAGACCCATGTGACATGTTTGATCAACAACACAGCTTCTGCACTGTTCAATTAGACAGGTAGCAATAGCTGACAAGCACAAGGAAGAACATTTAAAAAAAAACAGAATAAAATGATGGCTATTTCACAGATAAGCTGCTGACACATTTAGCAAGTTCAGATGTTAATTATTTCTACCATTCACATTAAATATATTCCACACTATTTCAGGTGAGTGAACAATGAAAAGTTACTTTTTGGAGTCAATTTTTTTTTCTATCTAGAAGAATAAAGCATCGTGAATTTCATGTGTTCATTGAATCTCAGCCAGAAGTTATCCAGCACTTAAATACAGTTGGATTTCATCATCCCATTCCTGTGTAAGTTCACTTCAGTGTCAAGCACGCATAAAGGATGAGACAAAAACTGTGATACAATCGGCACTTCCGAGGGATCTTCTTTGGGGGGAAGGGGGTTAATAAAGATTTGCAATGTTGTCAGTGGGATAAGGAGATCCGACAGGCACCCCTGTACACCCCAAGATGGTGGTATCACCCGGCAATCAACCAGTGGGGTGAAGTGATCAAAAACAAACCACCCAAAGGGAGAGGGGATCAAAAAGGTAACAAAGTGCACAGGGGGTGACTTTTATTTGTTCGACTTTGCAGGCAGGAAGGCAGACAGGCAGGTTGACACGAACACACACACACAGGCGCAGGGATGGGGGGGCACTTTGCTCTGAAGCGCATCACTTTTTCAGAATGGTCTCGGCCCGTTTGTTAGCAATCCCAATGCGATCTTTGTTGCTGCCAGCCTGTGGGTTGGTGAGGATGGACGGGGACCATGGCAAAACAGAACAAAAATGAAAAAAAACAAAAGAAGAGGAGAGTGGGAGGTGTTGGTTAGCAGTGTGGAGGGGTTATGGGAGAAAAGAGAAAGTTATGATGAGGATTAGGCAATACGCTCTAATCAACAAGCACAAAAGGGGATACTTGCTCTTGCATGACGAGGAGCTATATTAATTGTGGCTATGTGGGTTTAACTTGAAATGTATATTATGCAATCCACAGTTTCTCTCATTTTTTTCATTCATACACTCTCAGCATGCTGCATATCTCTACTGACTGAAGGACATGAATACCAACAGGCATTAGTGTGCTTGACGACACAGATGAGGTGCAGCAACGATTGGGAATGTAACTTCAGTGTCGTTATTTAGTGAGCTCATGCCATTTGACACAAACACTGGATCGTTTACGGTAGCAAGTCTTGTGACAACCGACAACAAAAATTGGCACTGTCCTAGTTTGTGTTTGTATGAAATAACCGTAGTTCTGGAGTTCTTCTTTGCCAGTTTGCAGTCAAACTCTAAGAGGGCCTTGGGTTTAAAATCTGCACTGCACTATGTCAACTACTTTCAAAAGGATCAAATCCTCGTTTCTGTTTGTTGCCCAAAACCAAATGATCATGGTTATCACCTCCTTTTTGAGTTTTTGGTTTTATTGCTTTTATTTTGTTTTGCTTCTTTTAAATGGAAGCAAAGGGTGATTGCAGCAAAACAATTGGCAAAATAATTTTTACTACTAAAAGGATGCATAAATACTACAAATGTATCCATGTCCTGAGACAAACTTAATAAAGATTTAAGTCACCAGAAATAATCTGGCAGGTGAATGAATGGGAACTATCAATCAGGCTTACCCGAAATCTCTCACAGGAAATACATCTAAACAAGGTGTCATTTGATAGGACACAGCTGTGATTGGTTTGAGTGATTTTACAGCCCCCCTCTCCCCCTTTGGAAAGCAAAGGGATGATTGATTCTTGAGGAATCTGCATTCTGAATTACGAAATTCACCGTACTATTCACCATAGGCATCAAAGCTCAAATGAAACATTAACTGTGGATTGTTTTTGCGAATGAAGGTGTTCACCTATTCTAAATGAGAAACCAAAATCTAGAAAAAAGAATGGGTATTAAGTTAAAGAAAAACAAATCCAGAGATGTGGTTACCATGCAATGTTTAGTGTAAATTTTGAGAAACCCCATAGTGCATTTCATCACGGTGAGAAGTGATTTGCGACTCCTCTTGGATGATAATACCAAACTGTTTGATTGAACAAAACAACCTCGTACACCACCACACCAAGCACCACATCACCAACCATGGTCTGGAAATTTCATTCGCAAGCAAGAGTTTCCCAGAACAGCTGTGCCTCCCACATGCTACCCACAAAGGTAAACAAAGAGAACAGCCACAGAGGGACAAGTTCTGCAACTTTGAACGACAGAAACATGCACATTTTAGCCAAAGTATGACCTGAATTTTGGCCACAAAATTTGTGGCCAGAGTTTTGGTTGGGTCATACCAAAACTCTTCCTTATTGGCTGTTCAGTCTGCTTACAACATGCAATTACCAGTTGTGAAACTCAGAGGAACTTTACATTTACAGGATGAAAGAGAAAATGTATAGGTCCAAAAGATGAGGGGATTGAGGTGGAAAGAAATTCCAGTTCAACTTGCCTACAAAACCGTGACCCCAACTTGTTTGTCTCAGTAAACAGAGAATGACCACAAAGCATGCTGCAACTTCCAAATTTTGACAGTCTTCTTGCCAACATGTATATTTCCCACTCTTCCCCCATCCAGACCTGATATCAATGATTCATTCACATTAATCTGTAGCCTGATATCAATGATTCATTCATTCACATTAATCTGTAGCTTGTCCTTATTGTCATAATGCTGTTGGTTTTTTTTTTTATCTAGCTTCAAGTTAAACAAAATGTAAGCACTGAACTAAAACTGTTTAGAAAACTGGCATTTCAGATAAAAAAAATACATCAGGGATTTGCCTTTGAGAGATCTGTGTACTGAAACATGATTTATACATGAAATTACAACATGATAAAACTTCTCAGAAATGTCACACTTTCCAACAATAGACCCCTTGCAGTTGGTACTCAGTAACAAGGAGTTATTGAAAAAACATGGAGTGCAATCCCTCTGTACATTACTGCTTCTTTTAGAATACTGTCTCTGATTATTCGATGTCATTTGAATCAGGTGTATGTATTTAGATACTGATTGATGATAGTTAATTACCCGATTGCCTTTGGCAAGAACGAGGTAAATGAAATGTTTTGCAATTAAAAACAAAAGAGCTTGAAAAATTGCAGAAATCCTTACATTATCTTTTCTACAAACAAGGATACCTGTAGATGGATTGCATGTGAAAACTTGACTTCCCTTTCCAACATGGAGCAACCATGAACATCCTTCTTGAACGTCTTTGATACCATGTAACAACAGATACCACTGAAATGGCCAAGAGGTCCAGAACGGCAGCAGCCGCTTTGCACTTTCTTTGTTCTTTCACTATTGAGATTCCGAATGCAAAAAGCGGCCACATGCTGCAGAATAAGCACTGCATGCAGGAGTAAAATGTGGTCAACCTTAAATGTTACTGAATAGGCTGCACAACTAGGGCCACAACGACCAGGTAACAGCCATGGTAGTGAATGCACTGGTCTTTGGGGGTAGCTATGGTGGCCGAAATTATACCAAAAACGGGGACAACACTGCAGCTGGCCCATCTTTGCACCCAAAATTGATCCTAATGACTAATCACTTACATGTACATACAGTACTAATGAATTGTACATTGTATACCAGTGTCTTAAAATTGGTTATCATTAACTTCTATTCACACTGTTAAGAATGAGAGGAAAGATATTAACATTTTTAAAGAGCAGCAAGAAAAAAAAACCTGGCAGATGAAGATGATTCCATGCATTGATGAAAGCATGTGCTGGTGATGGAGGGAAAAAAGCCCAACAGCGTTGCGCTTTTTCTTTGTTTGAGATGAGGCTTGAGTGAGGGCTCGTTCACTTGAGCAGCTTACTGGCACGCTCATTAGCAGCAGAAAGACGATCAACATTGGATGTGCCCTAGACAGAGGTATGCAGGGTGTGAGTAGAGGTTACAGGTTGAAGGTCAAGGGCAATAGTGTGCACCAGAAGAGAGGGTGGTACATTTGAGAGACAGAGAAATGTTGTTGGAGGTTATTTTGTTTACAGTCAGAAATGAGATGTCATTTTGATAGTCAAAATGTGGATGAAAAATTCACCAAGCAGTTTTCAAGATAAATTATTGGGCCAGAGCAAAGGATTTTTCATGGATTGTGGATAAAAGGGTGGAATGGAGAAACAAAACAGTGAAAGATAAAAAAAAGCCAAAATATGAGATATTTAGTACATGAAATGGCTCAAGGGAAGTCATCAAGTTGCTAATGGGATGAGTAACGCACATATACATGTATCACTTGATACATTAAGTGAAACTAGTAAGAATATGACATAGCTTCAAACAATGCTATAAGAATGGGAATACAGAATAGTTACCAGAAACACCAAAAATTGAGAATAACTTCACAATATTACAATATCAACGCATTCCATCTAAACACTGTACTGTAGCACTATGCAATACAACATCACTTCATTCTGCCAATTCCAGTCATGCAGTACATGTTTCACTACTATGCCACTAACGAGGGAAGAAGGCACAACCAAACTCAGAAGCCAGTCTTGTTAATTTTTTTCCCCACTACATTTCAATGGGACAAAGTTATTAACGTCCCTTTGTTAATGAGCTGGAATGCATGGGAGGAGAAATTTGTGATTCAGCGACTTCAGTCTCTGACACAGGAAAACACTGTTATGTTTTGTTTTTTTCTTTTCCCATAAGCTCTATGTCTCAGGCATCAAGGCAACTTATAAAATTTCACCGGTATTCATCCAGATAGACCGACACAACAGGTTTCAGTGCCCCCAGCCCTTTCTGCACAAGTTCAGTCATGGAGCTTCCAGTGACAGCATCGCCCGAGGGGGGGGGGAAGTGTTTCTCAGGGGTAAAAGTCTCTCCCTCGCTCCCCACCCTTCAACACTGCAGCCCTCTGCGGTCAAGATGAGCTGATTCACCAAGTGCCCTCTGGGATCACTTCAAGACTTCTCATCTCCTTGGTGACAGCTTCTTTGCTGTCTCCCTGCTCTGCTCTGGCTGCAAACGTGCTCCCCAGTCCTTAAACATGAATTCCTTCTTGCCTTGCTAAGATGGATTTTTTTTTCCCCCTGAAGTACAACTTAAGCACCCCGACAGATACTATGATTCATTCGAGGTAATCAATAACAGCTTTCAGGCAATTTCATTTAATTCCATCGTACAATAGCATGACAGATGTTTGCACAAAATATTATCTTGGCAATGCGCTGCAAAGCTGTTTTTAAGATCTGGCTACTAAGTTTGCGGGACAGTACATAACAAGGAGAAATAGAGTTTGAAATAAACTACAAGCAAACAACCCAACCAATAATGCTTCCTCAAAATATCTAATGCTAAAATTATTTACACGCAGAACCAACAATTTATTTTTTTGTGCTCTGTTTTGAAGTCAGAGATTGAAATTGACCTTGTTTCAATGCGACATCAAATTATTACACACTGCTGGGGATACTCTTTTATTCCTTTCAGGAAGCTTAGTTGACGTTAGGTTTTGCTTTCAACAGAAAACGAGGGCATATCTGCATCAAGTGATGTAATGCATCAAATGCAAATGTATTCTTGTTAGAAGAAAATATCTTCCAGTCCACAATTACACACATCTGCAAAGATGAGAACTCACCTGTTTGGTTTTTTTTAACATTGTCAACAAACAGACGGAAACAATGATGGTAACACAATACAGGATGGAATATAAACACAGACCATGCAACACTGACTACGTCTAACACCAAAATCACAAGACGGTCATTTCACTGGGTGCTCTTCATGACAAAAAAATTCATAAGCAACATCGGAATGGTCAGTGATACAGTAATAAAATGGTTGGTCATCACATTCGCCATGAAACATTCAGTGAAACTGACAATTGTAATTTGTCAAATCTTTTCAACATTTTTAAAGAATTTACTGCAGTTTGAGTGGCCACAGGATTTTTCTTTTTGGTCCCCATAAACAAAAAAACCCTGTAATTCAGCCCCTGCAACATTCACCCACAGCTCATGGGCATCTGGGTAAAAAAATGCTTTCTCAAATAAAAAAGAGCCCCCCCCCCAAAAAGGTGAGAGTTGAAACTTACTTTAAAAAGAAAAAAGGGGGCATAAAATGCACAGAGGAAGCTGAACTGAAATGCGCTATTCCATGACAGAAGCGCCACCCCTACCTTGTCAATGATGCGGTCCACCTGGCGGTTCTGAGATTCAATCTCGCTCTGCATGTCAATGGCCATGTGGCGCAGGTTTCCCACGATGCCGCTCACCTGTTGAAGGTTCTCATCCATTTCATCCTCACGGGCATCATTCGTTATCCTGAGGGGAGACAGAGTGGGAGGTTTGTATTTTTAATGGAGAGTTCAACTTGATACAATTTCGCATACTCCCTCCTAACTTCAGTATCCACCCCGATCTGAAGAGTATCCCTAATCGGCAAAAAACCGACAAGTGGTTACAAGTGGGTTCTTGCACGCAAAGACCATACATGGCAGAATAAATTTGTTACGCGTACTCAGCACTCTCTGCGTCAAACACGCATATACTTGCGCACCTCATGGCGTCCCTATGCGGTGAGTACCAAGAAAAACACGCCCTCTTTTGTTCCGCGCGGAGCGGATAAGATGGAAGGCAGTGCATGACGACTGGGTGATAAAAAAATTACATAGGGAAATGACTGCAGACCCTACCTGTATAAAATATGCATGTGAGGACAATGTCCTCGGTGGGTTTAACACTGTACTATTTGCCCTGGGCACTGCACAATTCCATCTTCCCCCAGAGTCAGACTGGCTTAGCTCAAAGGTAAACATAACTGCTGAAGCACTGCCTTGTGTGTGTGTGCAGGCGTGGCATACATAGTGTGGACCTCTGCACAAAAGAAGTCCACATTATGTAGGGTGTGATGGTGTTGTGTGGACTCCCACACGTCCACACAATGTTTCTCCCTCTCTGAAAAACAGTTTCAGAGGCAATTTGGGGTCAAGGTTATCCCTGGCAAAATGAAGAGGAACAGTCCAGGAAATCATCAACAAAAAGCCAGCTCGAAGGAGTTATCCCAGTTGGAGAAAAAGGAGCACTTTCCTCAAGTTTCATTAACCACAGGAGAACAAAGGAATGTCCACACTTTGTATGTAAAACAGGTA